>JALPVH010000143.1:0-139334 GCA_023242295.1 Diaporthe ilicicola | reverse complement strand
AATTTTAATTAATTTCTTTATTTTATATAAGTATTAAGATTATTAAAAGTTAATAAAAGTTATAAAAATCTATTACTTATTAATATTCGCTATTTATTAGTTAACTATATTAAGCTTATTATTAATAATTTAAAATATAAATTTAATATTTTAGCTAATTATTTCTTTAATATATATTTTAAAAAATATTTTAATAAAGTTAATTTTATTAATTAGCATTATATTTATAAAAAACTATTAACCCTTTAAAATATTATAATAATACGCTTTAATAATATTAAATATTTTATTATTAAATAGCTAAAGTTTATATAAGTAATATATTAATAAATAGTAATAAAAAATATTATTCCGGAAATATATCTTTATAAAGTAATTTTATATAATTTTTTTAATATATAATATTTCGAATCCTTTCTAGGTATAAGGTTAAAAGACTTATAATTATATATTTTTTAAACTAAATTTTATTTAACTATATTATATTTCTATAATTAAACTTTATTTCTTTAATTTATTTAAATAAAAAGTAAACCTTTTTAAAAAAGTATATTAAATTTATAACCTTCGGTCTTTTTTTCGGCTTATTATTTATTATTACTTTATAAATAATAAATTTCTTTATTTCTTTAAAATAAATTTTATATATTTTTTAAGTAATAATAAATATATTTATTTACTTAAATAAGGAAAGTTTTTTATTTTCGCACTTTTTTACTTTAATAAGAAAACTTTTTATTTAAGTAAAGATTTACTTATTATATTTAAAGTTTATTTTTATAGCTATTTATAAGCTATTAAATCTATATATTTAGAACTATATTTAATAATAAAGTATAGTGGCCTTACTTAAGTCTTAAGCGCGTATAAGTAATAGTTTAAGCTTAATTAGCAGTTATCTTAGTTTCGGCTAAATAATTGCTTTTAAGTGGTCTTATAATATAGCAGAAAAAGTTATAATAATCGCTCGGTTTTACTAGATAAATATATATTTAAGCAGAGCTAAAACCTATATATATCTTATAAGATATTTAAGGTAATAGCGGCTTTTTAATATCGCTTATTTTAAGTAACTTATACTTAAGTTATATAGCGATAACACTTTTATATAGTGTTTAATAGCGTTAAACTAGGTTACTTATAGCCTATAATAGCTTTAACCTTAATAGACCGGTTTATATTAAAGCTAATAGCTTATTAATAATACCGGCGTAAATAAATTAAGCGCGGCTTAACGCTATAGCTATTAATATAAAATAGCGGCTTTTAACTATAGATAAGCTTATAAAAGATTAATAAATTACTATAAAAAGTTCTATATAATAAAACTTACTATATTAATTTAAAAGATATATTAACCTTTATCTTTTTCGGATATTTATTATTATTTTAGCTTAATAAGAGAATTTAAATAAATAAAATAATCGATAATATTTTAAATTATAGAAATCCTAGCTATATACTTATAAATATATAGTTAAAATAGTTATTAAGAATTAAAAGTATAGAAATAATAATATTATAATAGTTAGCTATAATAGCTATAGCTAATTAGTTAGCTATAGCCTTTTAGCCCGATAAATAATCCGGTTAAAACGTTTTCTTTAAATTAGCCTATAGCTATTACTTTTCTAATAATAGCTTTAACTTAATTATTATTAAGTTAATCGAATTATTTTTATTTATTACTTTTTACTTTTATATATATATATCCCTAGGCCTTAAGCTTAACTAATACTAATTAATAATTATTTAATAATCCTTAATAATAAAGTTAAAAAGGTAAACCTTAATTATTATTAATTATAGGCTATTATTTATAAGGCTTTTAAATTATATTAATTAAGCAACGATTTTTATATTATAATTAAAGCGTTTTTTAATTTAATAGCTATAAGCCTATATTTAAAAAATATTAAAATTAGCTATTAGCTACCGCCTATAATTATTATTAAGTTTCCTTATAAAAGAAACCCTTAATAAGAATATTTATAACTTTCGATATACTTTATTATACTTATTTTATTCCCTTTTAGGTATAAGGTTAAAAGACTTATAATTATATGTTTTTTAAATTAAATTTTATTTAATTATATTATATTTCTGCAATTAAGCTTTATTTCTTTAATTTATTTAAATAAAAGGTAAACCTTTTTAAAGAAGTATACTAGATTTATAACCTTCGATTCTTTCTTCGGCTTATTATTTATTATTACTTTATAAGCAATAAATTCCTTTATTTCTTTAAAATAGATTTTATATATCTTTAAAGTAATAATAAATATATTTATTTACTTAAATAGCGAAGGTTTCTTATCTTTACGCTCCTTTACTTTAGCAAGAAAACTTTTTATTTAAGTAAAGATTTGCTTATTATATTTAAAGTTTATTTCTATAGCTATAAAGCTATTAGATCTATATATCTAGAACTATACTTAATAATAGAATATAATAGCCTTACCTAGGTCTTAAGCGTATATAAGTGCTAGTTTAAGCTTAACTATTATCTCGGTTTCGGCTAAATAATTACTTTTAAGTAGTCTTACGAAAAAGGTTATAGTGGATAGGTATATATTTATAAAGTAAAGCTAAAACCTTTAAGGCAATAGCGGCTTTTTAATATTACCTATTTCGAGCAACTTAAAGGCTTAAGTTATATAGCAATAACACTTTTATATAATGCTTAACGGCGTTAAACTAGCTTACAGCCCGCAATAGCTTTAACCTCGATAGACCGGTTTATATTAAGGCTAATAGCTTATTAAAAGCACCGGCGTAAATAGGCGCGGCTTAACACTATAGCTATTAATATAAAATAGCGGCTTCTAATTATAAATAGGCTTATAAAAGATTAATAAGTTACTATAAAAAGTCTTATATAGTAAAACTTACTATATTAATTTAAAAGATATATTATGCCTTATCTTTCTCGGATACTTATTATTGTTCTAGCTTAATAGGGGAACTTAAATAAATAAAATAGTTAATACTTATTTTATTATTAATTTTATTTCGATAAGCTCTTTTTTTTAATATTTTTTTTAAGTAATTATTATAGTTATATATTATAATCCCTTTTTTTTTTAATCTCTTTTATAGCTTAAGCTATAAAAAAAGCGCCTTATCGGGGGGTATCTTTTCTTTTAAACTTTTAGCCCCTTTTTTCTCTTCTTACTTTTATAATAAGTATAAATTAAAACCTTTAAAAGCTTAAAAGTAAAAAGAAAACCTTAATCGATAATAAAAACCTTATTTTACTTATTTTAAAATATAGGGTAAATTAATTAAGAAAGCTAATAATTTAAAACCGGTAAATTATATATAGTGCTTAAAATATACCCGAGATAATTTAACTAGAATTATTATTTAATTTACTTTTATAATATTAATATATTTTTAACTTTAAAACTTTTATTTATATTAAACCTTTATTTATATATCTTATTATAACTTATATTTCTTTTATATTTTATACCTTTTCTTATTACCGTTATTTTTATTTCTTTTTTTTCTTTTTCTTTACCTTTTTTTTTTCTTTCCCTTTTTTTTCCCTTAAATAATTATCTTTTTTTTTAAGTAACCGGCGGCTATTACCGATAATAATTATTAAAAAAGAAATAACTTTATTAATTAAATTATATAATAATTTTTCTAATTACCGAAGATTACTACTTATAGGTAAATAATTTCTTAAGCTAGTTATAAGCTATAATAGTTAATATTATAATATTTCTTAAAAATAAAAAACTTCGAAAATATCTTTTAAATCTCCCGAATTTTCTTCCGAAAAGCTTATAGCCCTAGCCTATAATAAGGATAATAAGGTATATATATAAAAACTTAAAAAAATTTACTTAAAGGTTAGCTATATCGGTTAAAAAGCTATAAACCCTGCCCTTTTTAAGATAGTTATAAGTTTATAAGAAAAAGTATTTAAGAAGATTATTATATACCTTGCCTATAAAATAAACTTATTCTAATTAAATAAAAAAGTTAATAATTTTCTTCTTATTTACTTTAAAGAGAAATTTAGCAGCTAAATTATTAAAATATTTAATACTGCTAACTAATAATAAACTCGGAAATTAAAAGCGATATTTTAAAAAGAAGGAGTTTATATAAGACTTAATAATAAAAGAATTAATTAATAATTTATTAACCTACTTTCTTTTAATTAAATTTTTAATTAAAAAGAAATTAAGCTTTAAAATATAATAAGGATTAATAAAAAATTATATTTCTTTAAGTAATAATAATAAATATTACTCTATATAAAAAGCGGCTAAATTCTATATAATTTAAAATACTTTATTATCTTTATTAAAACTTAATCTTAACTAATATCTAGCCCTTCTTATAATATTAACCTAAAGATATTCCTGCCTTTTTAATAGCCGGGAAATAGCTCTTTATTACCTTATTATAGGCGGTAAGAATTATATTAAAAATAGCTTTACCCCCTTTAAGCTTTTCCTTCTTTTTAAGCTTTTTCTTCTTTTTAAGCTTTCCCTTTCCTTTAAGCCTTTCCTTCTTCTTAGGCTTTTCCTTCTTTTCTGTAAATAGGAGAAGAAATATATAAAGAAATAAATTAACCTTTATATAGTTCTACCGTTTTATAAAAATTTCGCCTTTAAAAAAAAATTATTAAAAAACTTATAAATATTAATAATTATAAGTAGTAAATATTCTATATTATTAAAAAAGAATATTATACCCGGTACTAATAATAGCGGAAATATTATATAACCTTTACCGGTATCTTTCTTTTTAGCCTTATTTTAATAAAAGATTTAACTTTAAGAAAATCTTAAAATTTATAAAAAGTTAAAATAATAATTATAAATAAAGCGGAAAAGTATATAACCTTCTTAATAATAAATTATAAATCTTTTTTTTATATTATAGGTATAATAAAATTAAGCTTAATTAATTTTATATAATACTATTAAGAATTCTTAAAAGCTATATAATAAACTATTTTATCTATTATATCGGTTATAATAATACCTTTAATATAATATATTATAAGCTTAAAATATATTTTAATATTAATATTAATCGATAGTAATATTATAATAATTAAATATAAATAACCTTTTAAATTCTTTAAGATAATAAGGATAATATTAATAAAAGCCCTTATAAGATTTTCTACCTTTTTCTTAAAAAGCTATAATTTTATTAGTAAGCCTTTAACTTAAGCTATAAAGATAATAAGGTCTTTTATAATTAAGTTATTTATATTTATATAAAAATAATAGAATTTAAGGTAGCTTTACTTATATTAGTAAAACTTTATAAAAAGCTATTTTAAAACCTTAAATTTTACCTTAATATCTTTTTTATTTAAAAAACCCGGAATACCTTTATTTAAAATTTAAAAAAAACCGGTAATAAAGCGGAAATAATATATTTTAATTATCGATATAATAATAATTATTAAAAAGGCTTTAAAACCTTATTCCGAAAATAATTATTTTAAGAAAGCTATTATTAATAATACTTAAACCGGTAATTATTAGCCTAAAAAAAGTATTTTATTTATAATAAAAAGGGCTATTAATTAATAAAGTATATCCCGAAAAAAAGAAAATAATTATAAAATTAATTTATTATATAATATTAATATTATAACTACCTTATAATAAATTAAAATATTATTGCTTATATTATAAAATATAAAAGCTATAAAATAGAAAAGGTAAATACTTTCGATAATAATAATAAAAAGATATATTCCGATAACGAAAAAGTAAACGCCTTTTTAATAAATAAAACCTTTCTTTATTTAATTACCTCCGAAAAAAAAGTTATTTATAATAATAATATATTTATTAATTAATTTATAATTAAAAGATAATATTTATATTTATAATTTTAAAATATTATTCTTAATATTAAGGTAGCTAAATTTTTTATAGCTAGCTATAAGTAATACTTTACCCTTTAATAAGATAATTTAATAATAATAATAAACCCTTTATAAGTAGATAAAGCCTTTATTAAATTTAAAAAAGGCTTTAAATTAATATTTATTAATATTATTATAATTAAAATATTAATTAGGCTAATTATATTTTATATAATTAAAGCTTTAATATTCTTTCTTTTATATATATAAGATATAAATAAATTAAATATATTTTTTTAAAATATTATTAATAAAATAGTATAATATAACGATTTTAGCTATAAAAAGATATATTTAATAATTTATAAATAAAGTTATCTATAATTCTTCTTTCTAAAATAAAAAGCTAGCCTTTTTTTTATTAAGCTTAAATTATACCGGCTATATTATTATTTTAACTATTTATTAATAAATTAATTAACCTAGCTTTTAAAAGATTTAAGCTATAATCTTAATATATTTATATTAATTATAATAATTAAATTTTACTATTATTATTAACTTTATAATTTAATACTTAAAAGGTTTAAATTTATATTAAAGAATGATTATAACTTTAATTATAAGTTAATTATTAATATAATTTATTTAAATTTAAAGCTAGTTTTATATATAATTAATTCGGCAATTTTCTTCTAAATAGCTTATTTCCTTATATCTCTTTTTATAAAGGATATATAGAAAGCCTTACGCTAAATATAGATTAATATATATATTGGCCCTTTAAAATAGATTTTTTATAATATAGAAATAAATTTTATATTAATAAAGTTTTATAATAAAATAAAGTTAATAGAAATAAGCTATAAATAAATCTTTATAAAAGCTTATTAATTAATTAAAAAGGTTAAAAGATATTATAAACCTTTCTGCTAAAT
The DNA here is from genome assembly GCA_023242295.1 of Diaporthe ilicicola. Taxonomy (NCBI): domain Eukaryota; kingdom Fungi; phylum Ascomycota; class Sordariomycetes; order Diaporthales; family Diaporthaceae; genus Diaporthe; species Diaporthe ilicicola. The sequence goes on along the minus strand of JALPVH010000143.1, from coordinate 132,545 downwards.
ATATAAAAAATTTTTTATTAAGCTATTAAGCTATTATAACCCTAAAATAATTTTATAAATAATAGTTAAAACTATAAATAATACTTTAAGCCCTAATAGCTTTATTCCGATACTATTAATTTTTAATATTTATCTATAAATATTAATTAATTTACTACCTATATTATTTACTTAAAAATAAGCGAAAGCTATAAAAAAGGCGATAAAGGCCTTTTAAAAATTTTTAATAAAGCGATAAATTAATAAGGTAATTTATATAAGAAATAGCTTTAATATAATTAATATATTAGCTTTTTTACTTTAAAGTAAAGTTTAAATATAATATAAAAAAGATAATTAGTAAAGTTTATATAAATTAATTGCTATTAATAGTTATAACTTTATTTTAAACCTTTTTAATAGCTTAGTAAAATTTAAATTAACCTATATATAGCTATATTTATATAATAAAAATATATAGCTATTACCTTTAAAATAATTAATTACCGAAAATAATAAGACCGATAATAATTAAATCGATATTTATAAAGGTAATATAAATTATATAAAGGATATAATTATTATAATAACCTTATATACTCCCCTTTTAAATTAAAAAGGCGTTAATATTATTAGCTATTAATAGCTATTATAATAATAAGGATAATTTAAAAAATAACCTTAAATTTTTAAAACTCTTTTAACTTAAAAAAAAAAGGATAATTATATATTATTACTTAAGCTACGTTATAAAGGTATTATTATAGCTAATATCGATTTATTTAAGAAATTAAATAATTAAAAGATTACCGATTTAATTATTTATAATATCTTTAAATTTAAACGCTTTAGCTATAATCTTTATAAGGTAACTAAATTATTTAAAGCTTAAATAGTTTATAAAATTAAAAATAAAATTAAGTAATTATATAAGAAATTAAAACTTATAATTTAAGGCTATAATAATAATAAAAAGAAATTTATTTTAACTTAATTACTAATAATTTAATAAGTTAGCTAATAATTAATTATTATAATTATTACCTTTCTTTTTATAAAATAAATAGCCTTTAAACTATATAATATTACTTAAGCTTATTTATAATTAAAAAGTAAATTATTATAAATAATTCTAATATAATTATTATAAAAATTAAAAGCGAAATACTTAAAAAAAAATAATTATATAATTAATTAAACCGCTTTATAATATTATTAAAGCCGGTATATATTAATAGGCTATATATTATAAATATTATTATAAAAAACTAAAAATAAAAACCTTTAATTATAACCTATACCTTTTAATTATAAATAGTAGGAAAAAGTTATTTAAGTTAATTAGAATATAAATTAATAATACCTTTATTATTATAAGCCTAATATTTTTAGCTATTAAAAAAAAGAAAATTTAAAAAGCGGAAATTAAATATAAACCGAAAATTATACTTTTCTTTATATAATTATTTAACTTTAACGGCTATAAGTTAATAATAACCTTTAATAACGCTATTAAAATAAAATAAAAGGGCTAAGGCATTAAGCTTAAATTAATTAATATAAATATTAATAATTAGTTTTAATAATATCTCTATTAATAAGCTTATAAGGCTTATATTACTTTAATTTACTAGCTAAAAGCTATATTTAACCTTTTTATAGCTATATAAAATTAAAAACTAAATTATAATAATTATAATAAACTTAATAAATAGCTAAAATAATAAATAGCTAACCTTAATTAAGGGCTATAATATATATTAATCGATTTAATAATAATAACCTTAATAGTTTTTATAAATAAGTTTTTTATTAATAATTAAAACCTTCCCTCCTAGGTATAAGGTTAAAAGACCTATAATTATATTTTTTTAAACTAAATTCTATTTAACTATATTATATTTTTATAATTAGGCTTTATCTCTTTAATCTATCTAAATAAAAGGTAAACCTTCTTAAAGAAGCGTATTAAATAATTAACCTTCCTTTTTCCATTTAGCTTATTTATTCTTACTTTATAAGTAATAAACTTATTTATTTCTTTAGAATAAACCTTATATATCTCTAAGGTAATAATAAATATATTAATTTACTTAAATAGGGAAGGTTTCTTATCTTTGCGCTTCTTTACTTTAGTAAAAAAACCTCTTACCTAGGCAAAAATTTACTCGTTATAAATAAAGTCTATTTCTATAGCTATTTATAAGCTATTAAATCCACACATCTAAAGTAGGTAAAGCAAGCTAGAGCTTATACTTAAACAACCCATGCTAATATAGCTAAATACTATGCTTAGCAATAGAATATAGTAGCCTTACCTAGGTCTTAGGCGTGTATAAGTAGTGGTTTAAGCTTAACTATTATCTCGGTTTCGGCTAAATAATTGCTTTTAAGTGGTCTTACGGAAAAGGTTATAATGGGTATATATTTAAGCAGAGCCAGAACCTTAGTTAGGGCAATGGCGGCTTTTTAATATCGCCTATTTCAAGCAACTTATACCTAAGTCATATAGCGATAGCACTTTCGAATAATGCTTAACGGCGTTAAACTAGGTTGCTTATAGCCCGCAATAGCTTTAACCTCGACGGACTAGTTTATATTAAAGCTAATAGCTTATTAAAAGCACCGGCATAAATAGGTGCGGCCTAACGCTATAGCTATTAGCGCAGAATAGCGGCTTCTAACTATAAATAAGCTTATAGAAGATTAATAAATTATTATAAAAAGTCCTATATAGCAAAACCTACTATATTAATTTAAAAGATATATTATACCTTATCCTTCTTAAATACTTATTATCGTTCTAGCTTAATAGGGAAACTTAAATAAATAAAATAGTCGATAATTAAAACCTTAGCTTATAAATCGGTTATATAATAGCCCTTATTAATAAAAAAAAGAATATTAATCTTTTATAATATAAAATATATAATAATATATTTTACTAATTTTTTTATAAAATATAAAGAGGTTATAAAAAGTGTATTAGCTTTTAAAATTTATAAAATAGCTAATAGCTTTAATATCGAAATAATGCTTTTATTAATAATAAGGCTAATTACCGATTAATTTAACCTTTCTATAATTCTTTTTATAATTTATACCGATTTTTATTTATTATATAAATATCTTATTAAATTAGGTATAATAAAAAAGAAATAGCTAATAATTAATATTATAGCCCTATACTAAGTATATAAAAGATAAAAGATATATAAAGTATAATAAATTAATAGAAATAATAACCTTATTAACGTTATAATAAAGATATTATTAAATAAAATATTAAAATACTTAATTAATACTAATAAGTTAATAATTTAAGTAAAAGGTTATATCGATTATAATAATTTAAGGAAATAACTAATTATTATAGATATATAATTTATTTTATTAATTTAAAGAAAAAGGCGTTTTTAAGATATTTAATAACGGTATAATAATAGTTAAATTAAAAGATTGCTAATATAGAAATAGTAATAGTTAGCTATAATAGCTATAGCTAATTAATTAGCTATAGCCTTTTAGCCCGATAAATAATCCAGCTAAAACGCTTTTTTTAAACTAGCTTATAGCTATTACCCTTTTAGTAATAGCTTTAATCTAACTATTATTAAGTTAATTAAATCGTTTCTGCTTATTACTTTTTACTTTTATATATATATACCCCTAGGCCTTAAGCTTAACTAATAAAAAGTATTATATTTAAATTATTTTTCTGCTAATTATTTATTTATAATAAAAAAACTAATTTTAGCTATATTATATTAATATTATTATTTATTTAGCTATTAAAAATATAATTTATTATTAATAAGGTATTAATACTTTAAATTTATTAATAAACTATTATTTTTATAATTCTTTTCTTTTAAAAATAATATTAAAATTAAAAGCTTTACTAGTAATAATAATAGCTTTAATTATAGTTAACTATTAATATAATTAATTACTTTTAATTAAAACTTTTTTTATTTTAATATTTTAATAATTAAAAAGTTAAAACCTATAGATAAACTATTAATATATTAATTTTTAAATAGATTAGCTATATATTTTATATTAAAGCCTATTATTAAGCCGGCCTTATTAATATTAATAATTAAGTATAGCTTTATTTATAAGTAATATATCTTTCGGATATTAAAATATTAATTAACTGCCTTTAATATAAACTTATAAAAACGTAATACCTTTTATATATATTTAATCTTAATAATAATTTTAAAATAGCGCTTTATAAAGCGTTTAACCTATTTCTTATTTATAGCTTTAAAATCGTCGGCTTTAATAAAAAGCGTTATTATTATATATCTTACTTTAAAATAGCTAAAAGTATAGCTAAGCCTTTCTTACTATAATATCTATATAATTATATAATGTTTTTAAAAAATAAATAATCGGATATTTAAAGGCTAAGCTTTAAGGTTATATCTTAAAGGTTAGCTATATATACGCCTAAATAATATAGAGAAAAGAATATTATATTTTTAAGCTAATATTTTAAGAGATAAACTATTATTAAAGATATTAAATAAAATATCGATAACGTTTTTTTTAAAATAAGCCTTTAAAGTTATTATAGCGGTTAATTAGCGGTTTAGTACTTTAAAAGGTTAAGGGCTAAAGTAAGAAATTTCTTCCTATATTTAGTATTTTAAGGTTAATTAATATTTAGAAATATCGGGCTATAAGGGAAATTAATTATATTAAAAATAAACTATAATGTTTAATTAATAATTATTTATAAATATTTATAGACGGCTTAAAAATAGCTTTAATAGTTATTAAGAAATATATAAGTAAATATAGCTAGATTATATAGGTAGTGGGCAGATTTTGCGGTCCCATATTATGGGGGGTCCCAGATGGTGATCCCGCATGGTAGTTAAGTGTGTAGGTATGCCATGCTCCAGAGTCTTCAGGTTCCTGCTTTTTTCAGATGTCGGCTCGTGTCAACTGAGCCACCGCACTGCTTCATATGCACCTTGACACAGAAAGAAACACTACGTGCACCCAGCTCTTCTACACTTCCGCCTCAATTGGCGCAATATACACAAAGCGGACAGTTCAAGTTTGCAGAACTTGCAGAACTTTGGGCTCGCCATTCATCGGCGACTCGCCCTTCTAAAGTTGCTCGGGTATCGGACCTGCGTACATTGTATTGGCCGCCGAGCGCTTGGAAATGCGGAGAGCGGTTTGACCCGATCGGGATGGACTGCTCAAGAGCCCAACAATCTTCTCCACCGGTGCAAGCCAGCTTCTCGGCTGGCAAGGCAAGAAGAAACGAGGCGGGGTACAACTAAGCAATGAGACAAGACATCTGGAGCTTGCCGGGCTTGTGACGACCATCGTTGGTGGTGTCTTGACTTGGGTAGACGGGTGACTCTCACCCCTCTCCACCCCTTACTGTCAACCTCGTGAGCAGCATCGACTACTAAGTTGTCGACGTGTTCTTGCTTTTACTTGAACATATGACTATGTCAACCCAATCCGAAGCGGTGTTTCATGGTCGCGCATTCTAAACTCTGTGGACCGCCTTACCTAAAAGTCGTCTTCTTGCCTGGCATTTAGATGAGCAATGCCTTCAGTTACGCTGTTGCAAAAGCTCCGCGAGCTCAGCGCGGTTGACTGCGACACACTTGACAGCGAAGGTGAGTACTTGCTGGAAGCGAACGGCAGAGCGGTCGACTTCAAGTAATTCAGGGTGTACTTGTCTGTCGGGACAGCTGCCACCTGGCCTGCAGAGTCTCGAAGTGATAGACTAGTCACAAACAAGTGGCATGCCCAGCCTGTCACAGCCCGGATCTTCAACTAACGTGTCGGCAGTGGCGAAGCAGCTGGGTCCTTTCGTTGACTGTACATCCAATCAGGTGCGTGCTCAATTCTGCATTCAATGCCAGGTCTGCTAAAAGCACACGAACGATCTGACATTCTTTGCTCCGTGGTCGGCAACAGGCAATCGCCTTCTTCGAACTTACCAAGACAGGCGCCGATGGAACTCTCGTGCATGAACAGCTCATCAAAGACAGCATTCGAGATGCGCACTGGATGTTGGCTCAGCAGTCCGGCACGACTGTAGAAGAGCTCGCGGCCGACTTTGCAATGGTTCGACTCGCGCTCGACATTGTGCCCAACTTGACTGGTTACTCGCACATTCAGACCAACCCTCGTTGGTCGTACAATGTGCAGAACACGATCAACAACGCGGAGAGTATGCTGGAGTTTGCATACAAGTGCAGCTGATATTTACATTGCTTGCATGTGCTGACGAAGCTTCCCAAGGAATTGTCTCTATCTTCAAGCATCTAGCGCCTTCCTACGATACGAAGCGCGTCTGTATCAAGATCCCCGCGACCTGGGAAGGCCTGCAGGCTTGTCGTGAGCTCGAGAGGCGCGGCTTGGCCACATTGGCGACTACGATGTTTTGTATGGAGGTCCGTTACATATAAGCCTTCTCCAGCTACAGTTGCCCACACATCTTTTATTCGAGTTTTCTAGAAGTCATTGCTTTGGGCTCGATACCAGGTGATTAACACATACTAGCAAGCTGTGCTAGCAGCTGAAGTCAAGTGCACTTACATCGCGCCATATGTCAATGAATTGAAGGTTCATTTTGAGAAGGGGTAAGTCAATGGCCAGAGGCGTACCAGCCTAAGACTCCGGCATGTTGTGCATGTGCAGCAACCATGGCATGCAAGACTGACCAGTACGTGTTAAGCTACGTCGATGAAAATAAAGCCTTCGCCTTTTGTGGTGTAGCACAGCAATACTACCGGAAGGTCGGGGCGAAGACTCAGGTCCTTCCTGCATCGCTGACGTCCATCGACGAGGTCTTGGTGCTGGGAGGTGTTGACCACATCACCGTCTCTCCACCCCTCCTCACTCAACTGTCCGAAACGCCTTTTGAAGATTATAAGGGGGAGATAGGCTCGGTCCTCAAGGAGGCACAAAGCACTGCGAATGAGGACTATACGGCGATCCTGCAGGACGAGAGTGCTTGGCGACTAGCTTTTACGCGCAGTGGCAGGGGCACAAGCGAAGGCAAGATCATTCAGGCTATCAACATCTTCTACGAGATGCAGGTAAGCCTAGAGGCGATGATCAAAAAGCTTGACACGGCAGTATGAAAGTCGGATGCTTTTCAGAAATACGTACCCGCGGATAGCCAACAGCGTTGATTTATCCCCAGAGCAGTCAATGCAGTTTCCGGCACTCTTTGTAGTGCAAACCTTTGGGGTGTTGTAATTTCAAAGACCAAGTACAGTCCCGGAATTGCGCATAGATATTCTACGGAGAACAACATTTGAAGTTGTGTTGTTGCATCCCGTATTCTTTACGTGTTGCAAGATACCACTCAACCATGGGAAGCCTTGGATAACTACAAGTAGCATGTATTCAGACATCATCATGAGGCCCCTGAATAAAGCCCCTGAACAGTACGACTATTTGCTTTTATCAATCTGTCGACTCAGTACCAATTTACACAAAAATCGATTTTGAATCTCAGGACTACCTCCTCCAGCGCCGCGAACAGATTGCCTCAAGTGAGATAGAACACAAATTGTGTGGCTGCTCCATTCCCACTACACTCTCATCGCAATGCGGTTGTTCAGCCTCTGCTGGTAGGATTGAAGTACTTCAAAGCAATCCTGTCGGACGACCGGCCTCCTTTGCTTATATTGACAATCTGGTCCTAATAGCATCGTGGAGTAAAATCTGGAGAAAACCGGGGCTGCTGAGGAATTGATGGACCTATAGAGGGATAATTTGGCTCAGTCAACCCATGCATTAAGTCGAGGCGTGGCTTCAGAATCTCAGGCAAGGTCAAGCCGTGCTCAATAGGGGTCATTGGTGTTGCACCATGGAGGGTGTGAAATACACCTGGGCACTCACTATAAGAAGCTACAATATATGATCCTATCCTCGAATGAAAGAATAAGACGGTAGTTATCCGTCCCGTCACATATTCATGCCTGTGATAGCAGAAGAAATTTGGAGCATCTGACTTGTCAGCTCCCGCCGAGAAATGGTAAATGAGCTCCCTACTCTGCAGTGGCGGCGGCTTGCCTGCGGTCCTCGACGACCCTGCATGTGCCACTAAGAATCTCCTTGGCGCAGTCCTTTTCCAGTGGTAAGGCTCTCACTGAGTTTGTATTGTTTCAAGCTATGATTAAAGTAAAGATAAATAGCCATTATGGGAGCTCTCCAGCAACAATTGGATGGGGGGATGGGGGGGGGGCATCTGGCCTCAACGGCCAACCTTGGTAGGGACGCGCATGATGTCATGGTTTCTGCATTAGAAACCTCTCAAGACATTTATTTTTTTAAAAAGAAAATATATATTCAGAGCTGCGTAACACTGAGATTGCGTGCCTGAAGTCCCATGGAGGTCTCATAGACTGGGCCAAACGGATGGGCACGGCTTCTATCGACGAGAAGACCAGATGCTGCTGCGGAATTCCGGTGGCTCGGAGCTTTATGGTCGTCTCTGGATTCAGCTACCCTGCAGCCTTTCCATAGTTAGTGCTACTGAAACGCGTTCTCACAGTTCCTGTTCAATATACGGTGAAGAAGGTTCAGTGATGGCCAGGTGAGGAGCAGCCAAGGCGGCGACTTAAATCCCGAGCCCTACTTCTGGGAATTTCAGAATCTAGGAGGATATATAAAAGATCTATTAGTGACGCTCTACAAATCTCCCCTCAAAAGGCTTGATGCGGAGTAATGAGCCCTCATTAAGGGCGGCCAATGATAGGTGACCGGCAAAACAGCTTAAGCCTTGTAAATAGCCTGAATACTTACCCGTCCCAGTAATTCGATCTTCTTCATGAACATACAAGAGCTTGATTCTTGTGCTGCGAAATTAAAATAGACGAGCACCGCCACTCCGAACCTTTTGTGTAGCAGAAGCCTCCGTTTTGGGCCATCTAAAGTCGGTTAGAGATGTTTGGGACAATTGCAGTGCACGCATATTGGACACAGCATGCGACTGAGCGCCCTTGATTTCACTTCAGCCGGATGATGGGATGCCGATCTCGAGAGGCAGATGGAGAGTCATGGGTCGCATGGCGTTCGTCGAGGCGCAGAACTGGGTTCCGATATATGGCAGCAGAAAGATGTTAAATAAGTCCACATCTACCATGTGGTTCTAGATAGAGAGCAGCCCTGCATCACCCCTAACAGCTTCTCTGGTCGAAATCAAGCACCATGGGTTTTTCTAACTTGTTCAGCTCGGCTCTGCTCGCTGGTGCAGCGCTTGCGATGCCAGCAGCCGAGCTTGTTGCACGCCAGTCAACATGCGCCGTTCCCTCGAGCGTTCCGGCAGTGAATGATGGGCAGCTGCCGGATCCTTTCGTCTTTTCAAACGGCAGCAAGGTCACCACCAAAGCCGACTTTGACTGTCGGGTTCAGGAGATCAGCAAGGCCATGCAGCAGTACGAGCTCGGCGACTATCCGCCGCCGCCCGACTCTGTCAAGGGCACGCTCTCGGGTAACACTCTCACGGTCGCTGTAACTGTTGGCGGGAAATCCGTCAGTTACACGGCATCCATCTCGAAGCCATCTGGGAACGGACCCTTCGCTGGCATCATCACCATAGGCGGCTCGTCGCTTCCTATCCCTGGCACGGTGGCGACTATCAACTTCAACAACGATGACTTTGCCTCTCAAGCATCAGCCTCGTCTCGTGGTCAGGGCAAATTCTTCACGCTGTTTGGCGCATCGCACAGCGCCGGAGCCCTCACTGCCTGGGCATGGGGAGTTGATCGTCTCATTGATGCGCTGGAGCAAGTAAACGCAACTTCGGGCATTGATACCACGCGCCTTGGAGTCACAGGCTGTTCCCGGAATGGAAAGGGAGCCTTCATCGTAGGGGCCTTGGTGAAGCGCATTGCCTTGACTCTCCCACAAGAATCCGGATCTGGTGGTGCCGCGGTAAGCAACGGCTCTCCTCCCATTGGAGCAGCCCTGTGCCTTGTTTCCGACCACTGACTTGATTTTGCAGAGCTGGCGCATCAGCGACGCTCAACAGAAAGCCGGCGCCAACATTCAAACAGCGGGCGAGATTGTGGGCGAGAACGTCTGGTTCTCGACGCGCTTGAACACATATGCCAAAGCGACATCGACTATGCCTGAAGATCACCACTTTTTGGCGGCCTTGACCGTTCCGCGAGGTCTATTTGTCATTGAGAATGACATTGACTGGCTCGGCCCCGTATCCACCACTGGCGCCATGAAGGCAGGAAGGATAATCTACAAGTCCTATGGCGTTCCCACGAACATGGGCTTCTCTCTTGTCGGCGGCCACGGTCACTGCCAATTCCCCAGCGCCCAGCAGGCCGACTTGGCTACATACATCAACTACTTCTTGCTGAAGACTGGGTCGGCTCCAGGGGAAATCGAAAAGAGCTCCAGCACTGTCGATATGTCGCAGTGGACAAAGAACTGGGTTGTGCCTACCTTGACCTGAGATCGTGGTGGTGGAAGTCAGCACACATCGACTGTGTCGTGCAAGAAAAAAAACGAAAAGGTGCCTTCTTCGTTTCTGTTGTATTTGTTTCGTATCTCTCATGATCACGTCATTTGACCTCAAAAATAAAATGAGAGGTTCCGTTCCCTATCTGGATGGACAGCCGACGGGTGCTTCCCACACAAATCACGGGCGTCCATGCCGCTGTGAGATGCTGTAGCGAAAAGATGGCCAACGCCAAACATTGAATTGGCTCGTGACACGACGCTTCCCGATGTGGTACTCAACGGCAGACTGCTACAACAGATTCTCGAAATAAGATCAGGCCATGACTTAGCGCGAGCCAAGTACTTTACCCACCTGGCTCCAGGAGTGGACTGTACAGTACTGTACTCGATCCGTTCTCTGCCGGGACATTTCGATCAGGAAGTGGATACCGGAAGTACTACAGTGACATGTATGTTCATGTACTGTGCTTGCATCAGCAGTTTCACAGTCTATGCACTGTATTCAGACAAGCTCCGGAATGATTGCAACTGTACTGGGGTAGGAGATCGATGACTTGCATGCCCGCTACTTGAAGATCCTCCTATGATCGAGCATCGCTTTTGCTAGGTCCACTTGGCGTGGAACAATCGAGTTCATCCTCAAAGATTTGACACTTTTTGCATCATCGAGGGCTGTTCATATTCTTCAAGATTAGTGCAACTCTCCGTCCATACGAGTTTGAAGTCGTCGACATGAGGGCAATCGCAATTACTCATGATTCAGCTGCAACGTGATGAGCGTGGGGTCCTTTTATCATGACTATTCTCTTGTTCACTTGGCCGGTCCCGAATGGCTTGCGGCTGGCCTCATACTTTGACAAGATTGCAATGCGGCTCCGCTAGGCTTATTACTCCGGCGCACAGGCAGGAACAGGCAGAGGGGCGAGCGGGGCACGATTGCAAGAAGATGGGTATCTTCAAGGCGACCTAGAGCCGGCGTCCTTGAAGTCTGCTGCATGAAACCGGGCACGACGAGACTGCTCCATTGCTTGCGCGTTATCGTGACCCGTAAATGTCCAATCTCCAGAGATCAAGGGGCTTGATCCACCCATGTCTAATAAGAGAAAGCTAGGAAGGGTACCCTTGGACTATAGCCTCATGAAATTATCGAGCCACTTTTGCACGTCTACGAAAACAGTCAAGCCATGTTACCACCTGCGAATCTGCATCCTGGCCCTGGAAGAAAATCGTCGCACCGGCACAGCCCCCAAGGCTCAATACCATCTTGGCGCTTTGAGATGCAACATTAAATATATGCCTATGTTTTTATGCACCTGCCTCTGGCCGTTAACCTGAGAACACCATGGTTGACACTGACAAGCAGGGATTGCCTGGTCAGCAACCTGACCAGGACGTGTCCCGGACCAGTGGGCCTCCCAGTCAAGTCTTTCTGGGGCAACAAAACCCTGCCTATCGCGGTCTTCCCACAGAGTCTACTACTTGATCTGCCTCGTCTGAAATCAGTCGTTCCTTGAGCCCAAAGCTGCTTTTAGGCAGTGACCCAGCATTCATCCGTTGCAGTCGAACTTCTATCTCTGAACCCTGTCACCCTAAAAATCCAAGGCTATCTTCAGTTGAGAGCCGCATCGCCATCTGTTGCTGTAACCCTGCCCGGCAAGAACCAGCATGGCGCAGATGCAAACACCCAACGGGCGGCGGATGAGCACAATGTCGACACCTGAAGTCTCGATACAGGGCCAAGCAATTGATTCTACAAGCCTACACACAGTCATGACGGGAAGCAGCGAGACAATGATATCAGCAAAAAGACCCATGTTCTTTCTCGAGATGAATCCCTTCGCTCCTGTATCAGTCGTCCTACTTCACATGCTCTGTAAGGATTTCCCCAGCCAAATATGTCCCTTCTGAAAACATGGGCCACTCCTGTTCTCAACACAATATTTGTTATGGAGGCTGCTCTCCGGGACTAAGTAGCTGCATTGCGGCCTGTTACCCTGTGGCTGAGTCAAGCCGGAGAAGACCTCCGTCCCTTCCCGTGTTGAACCAAAGTGGAAAAGGAAGGGGGAGGGGGGGGATTGTACTCTCATCTGCTCCCAATCGCTAATAGCTGGAAATTTTAGTCAGTTCTCATCTCGAGTGGAAACACATTTGGCCCAAACTTGCCGAGTATCATCTGCTTATACCAGATCTACCTTGCCACTCGAAATCTCGAAATATGTGCAAGAAGGAAGAATATTCAGTTGGTTTGTGTGCCGACGTAGTCGCAGAAATGATCCGCGACCATGCCCATGACAAACGCGCTCATTTGATCGGGGTAGGAACAGGTGGCTTCATCGCCCTGGACATTGTCAGGAGACATCCTGAGGTCGTTACAAGTGCTTTTGTATCAGGGACATGGCCACAGAAAGGAATGCGCCTCACCATTACAAAGCATCCTAAATTGCTGTACGCCGGACTCTGGTCGATTTTACACTCTCGTAAGTACTACCACTTCACTGACCGTCCTCGATCCATGCCCCGTGGGCCATGTCTTGAATCCGTCATGCCGAATTCAGCCGTATGTAGCTGACTGGCCAAAGCGGGCTCTTTGTTTTTCAAAATGTCGGGATATAGCGGCGAGTATCACAACGAGGAGTTGTTAAGCGCGATCAAGCGGAATGGCAGCTCGTGTCTTTCCGAAGCCGGATGCGCATATGCTGGGGAATGGCAAGAAGGTCAGTTCGTTGAGACTGGACTGGCAGACAAAAGATTATGTATGATTGCGGGAGGGAAACAAGACGACCCTGACGGCGTACGTGAAGCTGCAAAGCTGCTAAAATCTCAGAGTAATGGCGGTGAAGGTTCTGCAACCTGTGCATATCAAGTACGCGAGGCTATTCTTGCCTGGAATTTGCAATTCCCACCGCTCTTCGCCAAGGCTATCCAATGCTGGATAGAGCGTCTGCCTATGCCGGACGAGTTTGAAGGAATGCCTTTATAGTAGGGAAGGTTTCTCAGTCATGAGGAAATAAAGTCCATTACTTTCGCAAATTTGCAAATGAATGACTGGACTGCTACACTCTCCAGGCCCGAGTGGCAAGATAACCCTTGAGAAGCTGCCTTGGAAGGAAACGTCTTGTTCGCCCTGGAGAAGTCTTCATTTTCCACCAGACTCAAAGATTGAAAGTTGACTTCATCAGTGTTCCGGACAGTGCGTCTTTGACTCCTGGTAAACGACTCAGTGAAGATGGTGCGACGGGTTCTTGATGCGCTTTTCCTATGTTCTACGCAGAGACGTGAGTGAATACAACATTGAACCCCGGCCGACAGACAAGACGTGTCAAATTAGTGCGCGGGAACGAATAGTCATTTGCTTGCCAAGTTGTCGGAGAATGGAAATCATTCTGTTCCGTCGATACAGCGCTTGAATCTGCGCAATTGTTCAGCGGAGCGTGTCGTGACCCGAGCCTGCGAGGGGCGCGGCACGCGGAGTGTTCTTACTACGACTCAAATCACCGAAGTTATCTTTATCCGGATTGGCTAGAGAAGATATACCTCTTAAAGTATTTAGCCGACAGTTATATAACGTTAAGGGCTGCCGGATAGGCAGGTGCGTAAGGCTAGCCACAGGCTTAGCACCGCAGGTAAAGGGGGTTCTAGGGGGGCTCCCTCTGGATATTACGATAGATAGATACTTTAAAGATTAATTTGCGACGTATACCGACAACCCTCGTAAGGTTCGGGTTATAACACGCTTTACTAATTTGTTAAGCGTTCTAGGGGAATCTAGGGCTGGCAATTTCATTTAAAAGATTAGGGCCGGCAATAAATATATGTGATAACTTGGTTTATTCCCTAAAGGGCCGTAATGTCCCAAATTGAGTGGAAAGTTCACATATATTTATTCTCCTGTCACATGGTTTGCAACGCCAGCAATCACAATGTGGGACTAGAAAAGCTGTGTTGAAGTCGAGATAAGCTAACGACAGGGCTCGAGTGCTATGACTGTGGGGAATGGTGGAAGAGCAAGTTTATAGATGCCACTATCTGTTGCAAGTAAAGTAAAACCCCCTCCCGGTCGCTTAGCGCGGGCCTAACTACTATACCTAAATTTATAAACGGGGTTAAGCACTTACCAATTTTATAACTTTAACTAATATCTTTATTATTAATATACCGTTGCCGTTATTACCGCCGCTAATAAGGTTATATTTAATTAATAGCTAATAATTAAATTAATTCTAGCTTATTTTATAAAGGTATATAAGCCCTATTTACCCTAGCTAAAGGTAATATTTACCGGCCTAGATTTATAATTATTATATTTTAATTACTTTTTAAAATAGAAATCGATTATTTATTACCCCGAAAAACCCGCTTATAATGCTAAATTATATAATTTGCTAATAATACTATTATAGCGCTTAATAGCTAATATATATATAAGCTAATAATAAAAGCAGCTATTATTACCGGGTTATATATTACCGCTATAAGTAAATAAGCTATATAGTAAAAAAAGAGTAATAGTAATAATAATAATAATAATAAATAAAAGTTATATACCGCTTTAAAAACCGTTAAGGATAAATTAATAGCTTTTAAATATATAGCCCGGCTTATAATAAAAAATATTAATAAGGTTATTAATAAGCTAAATAACTTAGAGAAAGCGGCCGATAATAATTCCGATCTACTTAAAGCGGCTAATAATAATTCCGATTTATTTAAGGCGGCTAGTAATAATTCCGATTTATTTAAAGCTAATAATAATAATTTTAACCTTAAAATAGCTATAATATTAAATAATATTAAAAGTAATATTAAGCTTTTAAAAAGCCGCCTATTACTAAAGTTAATTAATAGTATAACGTTAATATTATATATAAAGATTACCGGTATAAAGCCTTTTTAAATACTATTAATAATATACCGCCCTTATAATCTTAAAAATAAATTTAAAATAATAAATATTTATATTTTTAAGATAAAGCTACTTATTATTATAAAAAAGCGGGTTATAATTAAATTTAAAGATATTAAGGGGGTTATAATTAAATTAATTAAAATCTTTATTAAGGCTAGCTAACTATTTAAATAAAAAACCTTAATTAATTAGTTAGAAATCTTTAAATTAACTATAAACGGCCTTAAAAGAGTATTTAACCGCGTTAATTTAATAGGCGCGCTTTTATTAATTAAAAGCCTTTATTTTCTAACCTTTATATATATATATAAAGTTATTATTCTACTATTAATATAAATAATACTATAAATAAGGGAAACCTTAAAATAATTACTTTCCGAAACCTTTAATAAGCTATAATATATCGCTAGCCCTATAAATAGTTAAATAGTAATAAGATATATAGAAAATATTATTATACCTAATAAAAGTTTATTATCTATAATAATTTAGCCCGGGTTAACTATTACCTAGTAACTTAAAGATATAAACTATAATAAAAACCCTTTATAAGTAATATATTAAAAGCTAATAGCTAAATGGAAATACTAATTAAGCGTATACTATAAGGCTAATTATTATCTTTATAACTGGGCTAACTTGCTATAATAATAGTATTAGGTAGTAAAGAATTATTTATATATTAATTTAATTAATAACGATTTATAAAAGTAGGTATAAATAATAGTTAATAATAAGGCTATTATTTATAAGCTATTAAAAGAACTCTTTATTAAATAGTAATAATAAGCTAAAAGTAATTAAAGTAATAAGGAATCTTTTAATAATAATATTAACGTTAATTAGCTATAAAAGAAATAGAAAAAGGGGGTAAAGTAAAGGGAAAATAAGTTTAATATAATAATTAATTTATTAATAACCCTTTATACCCTGGGCTTTAAATATAATTAAATATAGCTATAGCCGTTATTACCGCTATTATTATTAGGTTTTAAAAAATTATTAATATTATTATTACCGCTACCGCTATTAATAATTACCTCTTTTATAAATTAGCTTAAAAGCTTATAAAGGAAATATAAACTTATAGTATTATCCTTATTACCGCTTTAAGTTATTAGTAATTAAAAGGTTCTATATAAAGAATTTATAATAAAATTATTATAAAATTATTTCTAATTAATTATTAAAAAAAATTAGCTTAAGTAGCTATTAAAGGTAATAAAGAAAAAAGAATTAAATTTATAAGCTTTTTATAGGAAAGATAATATTTAGTTTAATAAAAAGGGTTTAAATTCTATTATATTAGTTAGAAAACTTATAAAGCTATACTTAAAAGGGAAAAAGAACTTTTTTAAGTTCTTTAAAAGCAATAACGGTAATAATAATAATAAAAACCTATTATTACCGCCGCCGGTATAGCAGATAATAAATAATAAGCTATATAATTTATAGGCTAATATTAAAAATATATAAAGTAATAAGCCTTTTAAATATACCTTAATTAACTATATAGCTTCTTTTAATACTAGGCTATATATATAAGTTAAGCTATATTAACGAAAAGGGTTATAAGCTTACTAGTATTATTAAATTAGTTTTCGGCTATAAAAGAATAATTTAATAAATATTTTAATAGGTTTTTAAATAAGGGAAGTGGTAATTATATATAAAGAAAAGCGTAAGTAATAATAATAAATAGTTTATAAGTAAAAGTAATATTTTTTTAATTTATAAAATAATTATAATTAATTAAAAAAGTATATATATAAAAAGTAGTTTCTGTATATTATAGGGCTTAAGGTAATTTAGTATATTTACTATATTATAGCTTTGATTTTTAAAATAATATTAACTTATAATTTATTAACTAACTTTTTTAATTATACCTTTTTTCCTTTACCCTATATTTATTAAAAATTTATATTTCTTTAACTTTTTATTACTTTTAACTATCTTTATTTTAATTAATAGCTTTAAACCTTTTTATTAATACCCTTATATAGTAAAAATATTTTTTAATAGCTTTAATACGCTAATTAACTTTATTAGTATAAGAATATAAAAAATTTATAAATTTTTTATTTATATCGAAATCGCTTATTTTAAATTAATACTAATATTATATATACTTTTTTAAATTATTAAAATAAGCTTTAATTAAGTTAAACTTAAGTAAATATAATAATAAATAAATTAATTTAATACCTCTTTTCTTAATAATATTATAAACCTTTTTATTATAATATTATAAGGCGTTATTTAATATTAAAATAAATTATAAGCTTAAATATAAATTTATTTAAAATAAAAATTTTTTTTAAGTTATAATAAAAAGAATTTCTTTATTATATAGCCCTTATATACCGTTATATTAAATAGGCTATTAATTATAATTACTAGTAATATATAATAATAAGCGCCTTATTTAAAAAGATTTTATATTTATAGTATATATTTAATTAATATCTATTTAATCCTTTTTATATTATCCCTTTTATTAATAATAAACTTATTATAGAAAATAAATATATTAATAATATATATAGCTTTTAAAATTTAAAAGAGATAATAGCTATAAAGGTTTTTATTATATTAATAAGCTAATATATAAATTCTTTTATTTAATTAATTACTTTTTATTAGGGCTTATAAGATTATTATAATCGAGTAATTAATATAGTAATAATTAATAAGAAATAGCTATATTTTATTAAGATATATATCTAGCTTTTTAATTAAAAAATTCTTTAACTTTTATTTTATATAAATTAGATATTAGCTAGGCTAAATAGCTTTATTATAAGAAAAAAAACTATAAACCTTTAAAGCTTATTATTATAGCTTAATACTATTTAATAATATTAATAAAAGTATAATTAGGGTTATACCTTTTATAATAATAACCCTTTTTTAGTAATATTATATAATACTTTTATTATAACGAAATTTAGCTATAAGCTATCTATTTAATAGCGATAGATTAAAATATAAATAAAACTATAATATTTATAACTTAGTTTTTATTAAGCGGTAGCCCCTTATTATAAAAAGCTTTAATAGTACGTTAGTAACGAGAATATTAGTTAAAGTTGCAAAATTAGTAAGTATCTAATCCTATTTATAAATTTGGGTATAGTGGTTAGGCCCGTGCTAAGCAACCGGGGGGGGTTTTACTTTGCTTACAACAGATAGCACCTTAGAAACCACTCGGGCGTCGCTGGGCGCCCATCCCCCGCCCCCACACTTGATGCAGATGACTATTCCAAGGCGTGTTGTCTCAGTGGCCACCGCAAGCCACCGGAGCAACGAGAAGCATTGGAGAATTGTTAAAGATCGGCCCGGTAGCCAAGCGCTCCCATTCCTTCATGTCCATCAAGTGATCAAAATCAGAAACGTCTTACTCGGCAAGATACTCCATGATGGAGGCAACCCATCTCCGCTAACGACTCCACCTTGCAACTTAGCTGCAGCTCCGGCCACTGCCGAAAGATAGAGGCCAGCCCAGGCTTTCGCACAATCTAGGCTCGGTGTGTTGGGGGAGCAATCCCATCATCCGGGCTGGCATCCCTCCAGTGCTAGCTCTGCTAGCTCTACAGGCATTTCAGTCTTATCATTGCGGGGTCTTCGTCGGGCATGGCGATTGTCTCCGTATCGGACGTATGCCGTCTGCGACGCTGGTGTTGAGCCAGTCGCTATCGCCTTGGCTATCTCGGACTGAGCTCGGGACTTGGGGTAATACAGGAAATGCTGGGCTGTCTCAAACACTTCAACACCACAGGCCGTCTTTATACAACACCCTTGATATCTATCCATTTCATGTGTATTCGCATCAGCCATCTTACTCTCTCCAAATAGAACATTGCTGTCTCATCACGATGAATAGACTAATTTTCGCAGCAACGGACTTTCTTACGCACGCTGCTTGGGTCCTTATATTTGTACTTCTTGGCCTGGGATTCCATCTTGCCCGAAGAAAAGGCGTGCTTCACTCAAAGGAGGTGACCGCCTCAGTGGAAAAATACCCATGGGCATTCCAGTTCCCTCCTTCCCGTCGCCACACACTAGCCGCCTTGAAGCTCAATGGCTCGACCGGCCCTTATGACAGCCCTCCCACAGAAGTGCTTCGTCGACGCGCGATTCCATCAGCTCGCACGGCAGACTGGGACCAAGATGATCTTTACACGCCCACTGGATTCTCAACTCAGGACATCCGAGCCCTTGGAAGATTCCCAGACTACTCGGTTCTCACAGGGGTGCAATATCCCAAACCATGTGGAGCACATTTTGACATCAACAAGGCCACCTTCAGGCCATTCCGACCATTCAGGTGGAACTATCATCAGACTATGGGTAAGCTGGGTCAGCACTGATACGTGGAAACCAGACAGATAGCTGAACAGGGTATCCTCAAGCGCATTACCGATTTGACCCCGATTGGTGGGTTGAGCTAGAACAGAACTACGTCTCGGTCATGAACCAGAGGCAGCAACTGAAAGAGAGGCATGGTGAACTCTTCTTCTACTCCGACCCAGGCTCAGAGTTGGCCTGTCGAGAGCTTATGGAAATGCTTGTTCAGTTTATTTGCAAGCGCTACCCCCAGTACTTCAGCCTCGAGAGCGACAACACCATCCTCCACAACCGTCTCCTCAACACAAAGACGGATCTCCTCAACACCCCGCCGTTGGAAGTGGTTTACCAAAACATCCCAGAGGACTACGCCATGGTCTTTCGCAACGAACACGACGGCTTTTATTACTTGCGAGCGGCCATGGTATGCTCTTCGGTTGGCTGGGACATCGGCATGCATCGTGGAAAGCCTCTCCGGCGCATTCATGACGGCGTTCCCGATTATGCCGAGAAAATGGCCTTCAGTATGGACCGCTTCTTCGCCAAGATGGCTGTCGACCAGCCCATACAGCGGTGCAGCTGGAGTCTCGAGGATCATGCGCCGCTGTTCAGCAGCCCCCGTATGGTTGGGAACGAGTCTTGGGAGCGTAGCAAGTTCGCCGAGTGTAAAGAGGATCTGACAATCGATCACGTACAGTTGAGGTGCGACTATCAGACTTTGCGAAGGCTGCCTCTCAGCGGCGCGATTGTATTTAATTTCAAGGCGGTGTTCTCTCGGATCACAGAAATCAGAGATGAGCCATTCGTGCCGGCCCTTTTGCTCAAAGTATTGCAGGAGGGCAAGAAAAGTCTGATTGACTACAAGACCGTGGACCACGTCAAAGATGTTACCATCGAGGCTTGTAAGCAGTGGGCACAGGAACAGGTTGAGAAGGGAATGGTACCAAATGACTGGGAGGTTCAAACCTTGGACGAGAGCCCTTTCTTTCCTGGATGGGAAGAAAAGTGGCATACTCAACAAAGCTTCTAGAATGTTGAACTCTGCACACAGTGCAGGTATTTTAAGTTGCAAGTCTTTTTGACCAAGTTTCCAGACTGACCTTGCGATCCAGTTATCAACAAACCAAATTCATCGATACTTTTCAGATTATCGTTAGTTCCTCGAGCTTTCTGGGCGGCTTTGCACACCACCACTCGAGAGAGTTTGCGAAAATCCCGATCTTCTGGCGAATTTCTCAATTTATTTTCAAGCGCATACATACATGCGTGTGACCTGCAGAGCGCCACATATGTACCTAGGTCACACACTACAACAGCGTTCCCCAACTCCAAGCTCTCTTAGGGTTAAATCACCATCACCATCTTTCATTCATTTGTTAGACGTGATTTCGAATGAGCGAAACGTAATTTTCTCAACGTCCGACAGCTACGTCGTCAATAAAAGCGCCTTCTTGGACCTCGTTTTGTGAGCCGGGACAAGTACTTCGAGGCCGCAAGGATAGAAATTTCTTTCTGCTCCTGCCGGCCCTTGGTACGTCTTGGCAATGGAGTTGGATCACGTACGGACATCGTGTGTGCAACTTCTGCGCGAGCACAACAACTACGTCCATGAAAGAGGCAAGTCTGAGAGCGCAAAAAAATGTGACGAAGCAAATATCACCCTTTAGTTACGCTCTGTTTCGTTTGGCGCACATGCCATCATACCTTTGTCTAACATGATAAGCACTTCCTTGTCTGCTGCCAGTTCAGAAGGCTTCTTTCTCGGTAGTATGTGCTACTTAGAGTCGCTGATTACAAGGCGGAAGCTATGCTCTCGCACGGTAGTAGTCCGAAAGCATTCTTGTCAAGGGACTGCCCACCCCGATACTTGTCAAAACGACGAGGACGAGATGGAATTTTGACTAGACTATCAGTTGCACCCCGAAGCCTTAGACTCAAGAACTGACACCTCGAACGTGTGTCTTAGGAACGAAAACAGACTCGGGCTTTTGAGAGGCGACATAACCTAGAGTGCACCTGCTGACGCTAGCCATTCCCTGACTGCATCGCGCAAGTTCTCTTTGGGCAGCTCAAGCAACCCATTAGCTAGCTCGCCATCCGGTACAGAATGTCCATCGCCATCGCGGTGGATATGAACTCTGAGCAATTCTCGGAATGCGCTGAAATCGCCCTTGGACAACTTCTCCTCGCCCGCCTTTTGCAGATCTTGTGTATTCACACGCTCAACAGTCCACTTGGTTCCAGTCTCTTCTTCCACAATCTGGAGGATCTCGTTGAGGGATGGCTGGAAAGAGGCGATGGACAGATATTTGTTTGCAGTTTCCTGCGGATGCTTGAGTATAGACGCCACAGCCTTTGCAATCAATCCGAGGCTACTCGTTTGATAAGGCTCTTTTCCAGAGTCGTAGATAGTGGCCTTCTTCGTCTTGGCATCGAAGCCGAGCTAGACGGGTATTAATTTTATTGGACCCCGTTGGACGGAAAGAGAGCAAAGGGGTACGAACATAATGGAAAAACAGCCCGTTGGACAGCCCCGTCCAAGTGAAGTTCTTGTCTCCCTCGGCTTTTTTCTGCAGGTCATCTACCAGCCTGGTCTTTCCAGCCAAAATTTGCGCGATCTTCAAGCCTTGGAGCTTGCGGGTATTTATACCGAACTCGGAAGGGATGAAGCGCTTCACTCCAGACGTGTAAGCAGCCTCTACCACATTCTGCTGCTGAGGGCCAACGGCAGGTGAAGCTATTGCAGACACGACGGCATCCTGGCCTGCTAGGGCGATCTTGAGGGACTCAAGGCTGTTATAATCCACTGTCTTGACGACAGCGCCCTTTGGCAGATCGTCTTGCTTGTTGCTTCGAGACAGGACAGACACCTGGAAACCCTGATCGACAAGCTCTCTGACTATAGGTCTTCCTAAAGTTCCGGTGCCCTGGGGGAAAAATCCTTCTTGTCAGTTTAGGATCTCGGCTCAAGTTTTGTGCTCCGACATGATGCGGTATCACAGTGGGTTGGGGGGGGGGGGGATTGGGTACGGCCTGTGCTCACTTACACCGACGACTGCGACGCTGCGAATGTTGACAGAAGACATATTGAAGCACCAATATCAGAAAAATGATTACAGTCGAAGACACAAATTCGTTGCAATGGACGATGCGAGATAATGCACTTTGACTTTTTCTGTCAGTCTTGCTAAAGAATATGAAAGTGCCCGGAGATCCACTGGAGGCAACGCTCTATTATGTACTTCCGAGGTGGGGGAGCTCCTGTCGCGGCATTAGAAATGCTTGGCGAGATGGGGAGGGGTGTCGCCTATTTCTCTATAGCGGCACGATGGCACCATGTGGCATCATGAGCGCGCGCTGCTGCCAAAACGGAAGTGATCGTGGTTTCTCGGGAATAAGCCAACACTGTCTAAAACACAACCTGCTTCTATAATAGAGTTGCGACAACAAGTCCACGTCAGATCATGTGGACTCTACCGGTACCAGTCACTCGTAACCTGTGCTTGTTGTTTCCGCGCGTCGGCCTGAAAGGGCCTTTAGACTTTTAGGTGATGGTTGAAAAAGGTGCGCGCCCCAACGCCGGCGATTCGCATTTCACAATTCCGCACACGGATTTATAAGTAAAGTCTCCGGCTCACGTCAACCAGGGGAAATTTGCCCGTAAGTGCCCCCTCCCTTCCCCGGCGATTTGGTCTTTGACTGCTCAGGTGGGGGCGGAACCTCGATTGAGATTGAGTGATTTGAAAATCATTGAGTGGTCCTCTCTTTCTGACCAGGACAAGAGAAACTGTCTGCGCCGCAAGTAGGGCATTGGTGCACTAATTGCCCTGAGGGAGATGGATGCACCCACGCCCTAGAGCGTAGTGAGTTGTGTTATCTAGGCAAAGAAGCAACTGTCGTCGATCAAAGTAGCGGACATCCGGGCAATTCACTGCTCGACAATACCTATCCACGAATACTCCAGGGCTTCCCCCCTCCAGTCTTTGGAATCTTGGTCTGCGCCTAAGATCAATTCTGGCCCATTTTCCGTAAGCCCAAGTCCAGTGTAGCTCTAGAGCACGCGCCATCTTTTGATCACGGCATAAATAGACCACCAATAAGGACGCCGGGGCGGTAAGAAAAGTCGATACGAAGAGATATGTCTAAAGGACTTGGAGTGGCGCGAGTCCTGTCACAAGTTGTCTGTCGGATGCTACCATAGACTGTTTTCTTCCATACTGGACCCGAGTCCTTGAGACGGACGGTCCAGAACTAGCCTCGTACTTTCGCACGAGGCCAGTGGGAGCGATTGCCGGCGTTCTGCTTGACAACAAACCAGTCAATAGCAAGATTTAGATACCACACATGCAGGTAATACGAGAATTGCCAGAATACAAATACAGAAGCCAGGCTCTGGAGTACCTCCTGCCGACTTTTCCTCTCGGTCTGACCCGCGCCGGACAGAACGAGACAGCTTCGCACATAACAATCCTCGCTCCATAAAGTTGTGGTACCTCAAAGCCCCACATGATGAGATCCAAGCTTCTCGAAATCACCTTGCTGCTGCTCCAAGCCGGCCTCTTGGCAGCGGGTCAGAAGGTGCCCGGTGACAATCCACTCAGCTTGTGCTCTGCAAAACCCGGGGAGGACATTGTCCAGATAGATGAAGTCACGCTTATTCCCAACCCTCCGGTCAGGTAAGAAATCCGAGTCATCCCCTGTCCTCGTCCTGTCGTCGCATTATCTGCTCTGGCTTTTCCACCTTACTGACATGTTATCCTCTAGGGGTGGAAAACTTACGGTCGAAGCTCGGGGTCATGTGACTCAAGCTATTGAACCAGGCGCGTCCGCGAATGTACAGGCATGGGAGGGCACCGACCCGATCTTCCGAGGAAGAGTTTGACCTATGCGAAGATCTTGACTGGATACTTGGTGAGGAGTGTTCTCCTGGGCCAGGAAATCTTAGCGTTTCCAAGGAAATAGCCCTAGAAGACCCGGGCGACCTACCAGATGTAAGTCGCTTTTTTTCGTCTTGGCCATCGTTGGCATTATCTGGCCTTCACTGATGACGGGTCTGTCACATAGGGCATGTTTTCCACGCAGATCAATGTGACTACGGTTGGTGGACAATAGATCACTTGCTTGACCGCGGATTTCACTTTCTGAAAATTGGATGAATAAGATCGAATCGCTGTCAAAATGTGGGGAAACGCTTACTATGCAGTTTGATAGTGCCGGGGTAGTCGAGGCAATTACCGTAGAGAGTGCTCACTAATACAAACATTATATTGAATACTGCTTCCGTGTATGATCTCACTCAGGGCGCGAATTGAATGTCACACTGTGGGACAGGTTTAAGGGAAGGGAGAGATATCAGATGAACAAAGAGGCACACTAGAAAGGGGCCACCTGGGGTGTACAGAAAAGAAAGTACTGTGGAGGAATCGAGCGTACTGTAGCACCACCGAGTCGAGCGGATCGATCTGAATTGCGGCGCTCTTTGTAAGCGGGCGTGCGCGGCCCAGCACTATGTACTTATAGGCAGAGCGTGGCCCCATCGTAGACCCGCTCGGCTGCCACAATGTCAGGTGGCAATATCAAGGCCCTTCCAGAACCGTAGATCGTGCTCAGAAACACTGGGGGTATCGGGAATAGGCTCGGAAGAGAGGCACCGATTACGCTGCGCTGATGCTGCTATAATGCTACGAAGGAGAAGGAATTACTATAAAAAGGGGAAAGGAAGAACGAAAGGAAAGGAGGAGAGGGAGGGCCAAGTTCAGTAGTCTAATTCCTACCAATACCACTGCTTCCAAGGTTGCACTCCGCGCCTACGCTGCGTATACTCGTTCACTCTTCTACCGTACACCCAAAACCTGACACAAGTACGTCTTGGAGCTGCGGTGTCTGCATAAGCCTAGACGTGCCAGTGGTTCTGCGCAGGTGGTCAAAGATGGAAATGGTTTAGATACTACTACCGAGGGGATGCTCCGCAGCGGCTTATCTCAAGTGCTGAATCCATGTCGTGCTGGGCTCACCAAAACCACGCTTCGCAAACGACCGATGCATTCTTTGCGCACGAGCAAAGGCTATCAAACAAACAACCAGTGAGTCCTTGTAAATTGACCTTGGGGTCGGTTTTCAGACACCAACGGCACACCCCGTGCTCTCACTTGCGGTTTGCATAGCCCGAAGAGTACTTGTCTCCGCTAGGAGAGGTGTAAGTTGAACCTCCCTGGCCGTTGTTGTAGTATGTCTATGGCAAAGAGAGGGTTAGTGAACACGGCGATTAATCCAGTACAATATCGTCCCTGAGCAGCAGTGGTAATCACTTACGGAGCTGTTGGGGTTGGAATAGTAGTAAGAACCGTCCCTGTACTCGCCAGTCAGCACCTTTTGAATGTATAGACGGCCAGGGTCGCAAGGCATGGGTCTACCGGTTTGAGTAGTGGTAAGTGTTGGAGTTGGCGACGTTACTGCCGTAGCCGTAGTCGCGAGCGCAGTAGTGATTGCCCTAAAAGAAGCGCGAGCTCTGTCAGTCTTTTGCACGTGTGTGGTGGGCCGATCCAGGCTCGAGTCAGTCAGTCGGCCGCTCCTATTACATACCTCACTGTTTGTGCCAGAGCTCTTGTAGGTGTAGCCTTTGTCAGACATGGTGCTCAGATGCTTGGGGTACTCGTGAGCTGTGAGCTGAAACTTGGTTTTGGTTGTGTTGGTGGCTGTTGTGAGATACTGGCCGACGTTGGAGGAGGGGGAAAAGAGGAGGGGGAAAAGAGGAGACGAATACGACGCAAGAGGCCGAGGACTATTTAAAGAGGTCGAACAGGCTCTGTTTAGACCTTCTGCAATCGAAACCGGGAAAGGCGGCCAAGCCAGCCTGACCGATAACGGATAAGACCGTCCTGCTGCTCCTTGCTCTTCGGGCAGTGGTGACTGCTACTTTTACGGTACGTTTAATGAGTACACAAGTTTGTGTGACATAGGGAAAAGCCAGGCCCTGTAGCGAGCACCTGCCTTCCTTCCCATCTGCCTGCCTTATCTGCCTGTCCTCGCAGGTAGTCTGCAGTAAAGCGCTTCTCATAGAAAGCTGCCATCTGTTTGTTGTATGCTGCATATTTCATGGTCTACCATGCCCGTTTGCAAGGGCGGTTGATCCCCGACAGTCACTACGTACACAAAGCGGATACGTGCACACGGCATGGTTCCAGCAAGCTGTGCAGACTCATCAGCTGATGAGCTTGCCCCAGGCGGGACTCCAGACGTCAAATGAGCAAACAATGCAAAATGTTTTCTAAACTTTCACCGAACTTTCCGTCGACACACCACGTCGTACTTGCCTTGTAACAAAGGCCTGTGGTAGCCCTCCGTGAGTAAATCCCGCATGTCGGTGACAGCCCCCCTCCACAGTGGGTCAGTGGGTTGCATCAGTCCCTTGTAACTTGCTTGGACAATCAAAGATGTGATGCATCTGATGCGAATCTTGTCTTGCCTAATGTTTGGTCTATATCTCTATGTGTCACTTTTATATGCAAGCCCGCTCTAACGACGCAAGAGCGCCAACAAATATGGAGCAAGCGGGATATCTAATTACCGTTTCCCTGCGCAGGTGTTTCAACCGCGTCCGATTCTTGATCTGCGAGGAACTTCTCTGCCTCGAGGGCCGCCATGCATCCGGAACCTAGAAATTTGTCAGTCAAAAAGCCCTACAGCAACGAGTGAAGATGTCCAAGCGGCCACGTACCTGCACTGGTGATAGCCTGCCTGTACCTCTTGTCCTGCACATCACCGGCGGCGTAGACACCCGGGATGTTGGTCAAGGGAGAGCCAGACTTGGTAATGATGTAGCCATCCGCGTCAGTGTCGATCTGGTCCTTGACCAGAGCAGAGGCTGGGTCGTGACCAATGGCGTAGAACAGACCACTGGCCTCCAGAGTCTCCTCCTCGCCCGTCTTGACGTTCTTGACAACCAGATGGCTCATGAGACCCTTGTCGTCGCCCTTGATCTCGACACCAGCGGTGTTCCACTTGATGGTGACGTCCTTGTGGTTTTGAAGCCTCTTCGCCATGATGCTGCTGGCTCGAAGCGCATCTCTGCGGACAAGTACGGTGACGTGGCTGGCATACCTGGCCAGGAACATGGCCTCTTCTGCGGCAGAGTCCCCGCCACCAATCACGATCAGGTGCTTCTTCCTGAAGATGGGGGCAGCACCGTCGCACACAGCACAGGCCGAGACTCCGTTGTTCCAGTACTTGTCCTCACCGGGTAGGTTCAGCCGGCGGGCGACCGCGCCGGTGGCAAGGATGACAGCGTCTGCGGTGTGCTCCGTCTCGGGGTCCCATTCGGTCGAGAACTTGAAAGGTCGCTTGGAGAGGTCCAACTTTGCGATGGTCTCGCTAACGATCTTTGTGCCGAAGCGCTCAGACTGCTTCCTCATGGCGTCCATCAGCTCGCCACCCATTATGCCATCGGGGAAGCCGGGAAAGTTCTCGATGTCGGTGGTGGTGGTCAGCTGGCCGCCAGCTGCTATGCCGTTGGCCATGAAGCCTTCGTAGAGGGTGGGCGCGACATTGGCTCGGGCCAGGTAGATGGCGGCGGTGTGGGCAGCAGGCCCGGAGCCGATGACTAGGGAATGTGTCAGCCCGAGGCGCTGGTGAAGTGGACGGACAACACGAAGGTGCCCAGGGGAAACGTACTGAGAACTGGGGTGTGGGTGCTCATCTTGTTGACGCTGTAATTGTGCAGGTCGGACGAAAAGCGCGTCTGAGATTTGAAGCTTGCGGTGGCAAGAGCCGCTGCAGACAGACTGGCTGCACTGGAGCGGAGGGGACGCGTGAAATACTTGAAAGACAGCTTGGCGGTTGTTCGAGGGTGGTTGTCCCAGGACGGGGACGGGGATGAGGATCACGAGGTGGGAGAAGGGAGGTTGAGGAGGGAATGATTTTGGAGGGGCTGTCTTGCCGGGAGGGGGAGGGGCGCAGTGCAAGGGCAGGACAAGGCAGGACTAGATAGATATAGTCTACGCGATTAGATAGATCGGAACGACTTGCGGAACGGAGTGTGGACCTTGATATTTGCTACGGTTAGAGATTTGTCAAGAGGGCGAAGACAAGAGTGGATCGCGAAATCCAGACGGACAGCCGGCGATGATGCTGCTCCCGCCCTGCTAATAAAGATTACCTGGGTACCTGGGTACTCAGGTAGACTAGTCAATTCAATGTAGTCTACCTAGGTACAGTCTCAAGCAGCATATTCCTCCCGGCCAAGACACCTCCTAGGCTGGGTACTGAGATGGTGACGGGAATACTTTGAGGCGCGACGGCCCAAGGAGGGAGTCTGGGTACCGAAGCGGATCAGTGCGTACCGCACGTGTGTAGACCTGCAGGGCTCATGTACCTCTGTTCGCCGATCCACGGCCTTCTAGAACCCCACATCATGGCCGTCAAGGGCAGCAATTGCATCCCACCAAGAATTATTCAGCAACCTTCGGCCCCAATTGATAAGATGACCTGTTGAGCCCCAAGTTCGCAATCGGCCGCGCTATTCCGCTTCCAGGCTCGGTTGATTCCAGACTGACAGGGGAGAGCTTCGACGTCAAGGGCCCGCCTGCAGTGGTTGACCCAAGACAACCACCACGCCACAACACACTACTTCACATCTGCCTCGAGCACCCAAGCGAACAACCTCCCGAAGCCTGCTTACCAGCCAACACGGGCTGCAACGGCCACGCTCAAGTGTCAATCGCGGCGAGGCACACAGCACGGCAGAAGGTACAGACGCCGACAGTACGAGACCATGGCGCCTTCAGCGACGGCGACAGCAACAATCGAGTTGTCGCAACAGCTGCTGTCCAAGACAGCACCCTCAAATACACCGACATTCTCCTTCACGCCTTTCCTCCAACGAACCTACCTTCACAGCCTCCCCGCCGACCGCCCAGTATGCAAGGCCTACATCAACGGCCATTGCCCACTGGGAACCCGCTGTTCTGAGCGCCATGTCTCGGTCCCCAACAGCGGCGGCAAGCAAGACGGTGGACACCCTTTCAATTCGCTCGTCTGCAAGCACTGGCTGCGTGGCCTCTGTAAGAAGGGCGAGAGCTGCGAATTCCTGCACGAGTTCAACCTGCGGAAAATGCCTGAGTGCAACTTCTTCCTGCGCAACGGCTTCTGCTCCAACGGTGACGAGTGCTTATACCTGCACATCGACCCCCAGAGCAAGCTGCCGCCTTGTCCACACTATGACCAGGGCTTCTGCCCGCTGGGGCCGAGGTGCGCCAAGAAACACGTGCGCAAGAAGATGTGCCCATACTACCTCGCCGGTTTCTGCCCTGATGGGCCCGAGTGCAAGGAAGGGGCGCATCCAAAGTGGAAGACGGGCCTGGAGAAGCCCAGCGTCAAGGTCGAGAAGAAGGAAGACGAGGAGCCTTTCCAGGCAAAGAGGGAGCACATCGAGGACGAGGACGAAGGCTCCGTCAGGGACCTTGGCGACAGACATCGCGACCGGGACAGGGACAGGGACCGTGGCTTCGAGCGCGGGGGGCACCAAGGCAGGTTTGGTGGTCGTGGTGGGAAATGGAGAGGTAGGGGAAAGGGGAGGGGAAGGCACTAGGAGCCTGACGTCGCGGTTCGTTGGGGTAACAGCCCCATGCTGGCTGCATACATTCGAGCATATATGATTATGATACCACTGCCAAGGCGAAATTAACGTCTTGCTCTTCGGCTGCATGTCTTGAGACGTGCAAAGAGTGTTGGCAGATAGATGCCTTGCTGACACAATTAAGCCACAGAGGCTGTCGAGGGCGGTTTTTCGACGGCGTGAAGGTCTCAAGCCCGTTTCTGCCGTCTGCAATCGAGACTGGGCGGCCTTTTGTGCTCTTGATTCGGCTCAGGCAGTTTTGGCAATGAGAAGGCTGGATACGATCCCACACACTCACAGTTTGTTGCAGCATCATGCGCGCTGCCCACCGCAAGAGGAAATGAACCCAACACAGACTGATGTATAACTCCACCACCATCCAAACGTTTCCAACAGCACAAATAATACTGTGCTCCCTCAAGCCTGAGTAATTTGTGTCTTGTTTTGATCTGGATGCTTCCAACCGCCATGAAAGTGAGAGGATGTCGTCTGCTCGGGGTTTTGGGGGTTATGCAACATGAACAAAGACTGCGACTCCTTCCCTCGATAGTAGTAACAGTAAAATTACGGAGGTTATGCCAACCTAGATCTTCGCGTGCTGCCCTTTCAGGTGGTGTCTCAGGGCCACGAACAAGTGCTCTTTGACGAGAGTAGCACATCACCCCAGACCATACGTTATCAGGAGGCTTGTCCCAAGGTGAGGGTTCCAGTCAGTTCCACGACGTGATGAACTTTTTCTGATATTCGACACACATTTAGAATCCTCTTGTTTCTGTTGTGTTACGTCGTCTTAGGCTTCCGGGGACAAGGATCTATCAACATGACAGCCTAAAGCTATAGAATGCATCCAGCGAATGGCGTTGAGCCTCGCGGACAGGCTCAGGTCAACACGGCGAGCAGAAAGAGCCATGCAATGTTGACCGGTCAGATCCAGAAAGTACTGCAAGCAGTATTCCATCGCTCTGTAGTATCTCCTATAGGACTCGGGTCGCTGCTTCCCAGTCCACAACGCGACCAGATAGATATATTCTGGAAAAGACAGTTGCCCTGCCAGCAGATAACCGCCGACATGTAGACAGTAACAATCTGCCTTCCAAGTCCTTCCTACAGAAACATCGAGGGCGCTCGACGTACCCATTCGCAAAAGCTCATACTTACCGACCTCGAACAACCAAACCACAGCCTGGAAACCATGGCAGCAGACAATGGGGACAATGTCGACCCTGCGCCACAGCCTGGCCGCAAGCCCAAGAGGAAGTACAAGCCCATCACGATCCCCAAACCCATCGACGTCCCAGACTCATGCATGACGACTCCGAAGGGCGGCCTCCCCTCGCCTTGGATGAAGCTCGGCCACGAAATGGGGTTGAATCTCACGGCTCCTCGCACGCCTAACCTCGAGAATCATCAGGGGATCCCAAAGCCTGCTGGACAACCTAGTGAGAACGCTTCCCATGTCAGTTCGAAGGCCGCTTCTTCCAAGAAGTCCCTTCCGTCCAAGCAAAAGGGAGGCGCCCCTGCGCCTCCGCCTTCCACCCCGAAGAAGCCCAAGAAGGCCGAGGCAAAAAATAAGACGCCCTCGAACCGTGTCCACGACGATGCATCCGATGGTGACATCAGCCATTGGCCCAGTAAGTCAATCTGCTCTGAAATCCTCCCCCAAGGTCGGCCGCAAAGAGACCGCATGAGCCCCAATATTCACGCACAAAAGGCACCCGTAGGAGCAGCACTACGCGCACCACGCACCGCTTCCATCCTTACCCCGACAATGAGGACAGCTACCGCCCCATGCAGGTCCGGGACGGCTACAGCCCCGCGGAGGAAGCCTATCAGTACGGCGCCGGAGACGATGACGAGGATGACGAATACGCCACTACATATGACGGGGAGGACACAGATGCCAGGAGGCGGCGTTACTGAGTGAGATTCATTCCTTCTGAGAGGTCATCGAAGGAATGTCTTTCTTCTTTCGGACACATCTGGAATTGGGTCAGTCCGTTGGATGAGACAAAGTTTGGCGCTCAGATCACACTAGAGTGCCCATAAGCAACGATGGGGAGTTCATCAACGCCGTGGGGCTTTTACCGGGACGTGCCAAATGGGGTACCAAGTTTCCACAGATAATACCAAGACCGGTCATATTTACATGACGTCTAGAGGCCTTGCCCCGTGTTCATGTACAGGGTAGCGAGCCTGTGTTCATGGGCCGCATCCCGTGGCTCTTGATCCTCGGCCCATTGAGCATCATTTAAACTGAGCAGAAATCTGTGCGACGCTTGACTTCAATCCCGCGCCAATCAACGTTCCTTCCAAATGTTTGCATCAGCACTCTCCTGGTTGACATACATGTATTCCCCGTTCACACTGCTAGATTCTGGGCTAGGATGGTGGCTGGCCTGCCAGCTTGCCAGCTCGTCCACTTTCCTCATGCCCATCATCCACTGAACAAAGGTGCGCGGCATCCACCTCCCAACGAAGCCATACAGGTCTGCACCGAGACCCACCCTTACCACGCCGCTGGTGTTTGATCCGTCAATAACATCAAAAACGGCGTTGTGTAGGTCTCTGAGCGAGGATCCCCTCATGCCGCGCACTCGTCCGGCCGAGATTGCGGAGCTGGATGTGTTGACGAAGTTGCGCCCGTACGTCTTCCTTGCGGCGTCGGGCCAGGCGAGCGTCTCCGTTGGTGGGGCGGTCAGGAGGCCACTGGGCTGTTGAGAGCGCAGAGACGCTGGCGTGAAGCCCGAGAAGTCGAAGGTGCCCAGCTGCACGTGCGTCACCGGTATAGACAAGGGCCTCAGCTCACCGGTCAAAACCTCGGTGAAGGCTGAAAGGGCGGAGCAGACTGTTGCCTCAGGGGCGTGGAAGGGCGGGTTTATGGATGACATGATGGAAGGCGTGAAGACGAGGACTTTGGGGGGCGGTTTCTCGGCCCCAGAAGAGGAGGCGAGCTTGGCGGTCAAGAGGGGGAGGAATGCTTGGATGGTGAGGATGGGATGGAGAAGATGTGTGTTGAAAAGATCTGCGAAACTGGACGGCGGAATCGTTGCTATTGGCGACGTCTGGTAATTGAGAGATGGTATGAGGATGACGGATCTCAGAGTGAGCTGGTTCTGCTTTGCGCCCGGGACAGCGGCGTGTGGTGTCTGAAGGTATTGTGCGAAGCGTTCGATGGAGGCGCCGGCGCTGGGAGGCTGAAGAAGTGGTCAGTATGTGGCCCGAGAAGAGTCGTGGTTTCGTG
The DNA here is from genome assembly GCA_023242295.1 of Diaporthe ilicicola. Lineage (NCBI taxonomy): Eukaryota > Fungi > Ascomycota > Sordariomycetes > Diaporthales > Diaporthaceae > Diaporthe > Diaporthe ilicicola. The sequence continues at coordinate 98,981 of JALPVH010000143.1, read as the reverse complement.
ATGCACACGACTTACGTCGGTGATGTCTATCCCCAAAGGCCGGATGTCTGGCCGACCAGATGACATATTCTGCACCATTGCCTCGTCTTCTAACGTGTTACACGCAACGTAGACGATAAATCCGCGTCTCTCCATATCCAGCGACAGCGATCTTGTAAGGGGAAGCTTCGGGTCGCCGGCAATGACCAGGACCTCAAGCCGAGCACCATTCCTTGCGCGTTTCCCCCTCCGCGTCTTCCGGCTATGTCTTCCCTTCTTGTAGCCTCGGTACACAATCACGCCCGTGGTCAGCACCATGAAGCCCGTCAGCAGCTTGTGTCTCGAGACCCAGTCCTGGACTCTGTCGTATGCTGAGGATGGCAAGGAAAAGGTTGCTGGGGGCGGAGGTCTACTGCGTGGGCGAACAACATCGGGTATCCAGTCCTGGGTCGACAGTGTCTCGCGGACCTGGTCTGCGAGTTTGTCGACATGGCGATCGATCGCATCAGCGAACTCAGACGAGTACTGCTTGACGTTGAGGGGTATCGACGATAGCTGTGCACACAGCCCGGGTCAGCTTTCGCCAGTGACTCCCCTCGCCCACGCACGTCATGATGTGGGATCGGGGTCGGGTTCTGGATCTAGGTGTGCTCACAAGGTCGAGAAACTGTTGGTCGTCGGCTGACATGATGGGCGTCTAGATGTATCGGGCTTGGAAGGAGACCACGAGGCAAGTTCTTGTTCGTCCGAGAAGCATGCTCAAGTCTGGGAAAGTACCATCGAGGTCGGGTCGGGGCGGGGCGGGGCGATGTGAACGGGGTGGGATGGACCTCTGGAATGGCTGGCTGCATGGATGGATGGGATGGTGTTTTTGGATCCCGAGGCGGCCAAGATGTTGTTATCTTATCGCCTTGCGTCACCCTCTCCACCATGACGGCTCATTTTGGGGAAGCGGAGCCCATAGATACCGTCCACGGCGACGCGATGTGATTCCCTGCAACCCCACTGGTCCACCAGGATGCCCGACTTCCGCAGTGTTTATTACTCGTCGCGCAGTCCCAGCATCCGACCATCGCTGACCATTTGCTGTGATAGTCTATGCGGTTTGGGGGGACAATTCCGGTTCTTCCAGCCGCAGAAACTCTGAAGTAGTGCATCTTGTTTGTCCATTCACCAATTTGTCGGGTCCTCTGATATGCAAAAGAAGAGTCGAGGCTTCAATCCGCGTACTTGTATGAGCAGCGTCCTGTTGATGCTCTGGCGGAAACGAGATTCCCGGAAGGCGATCCGAAGCCGTGCGTCATTTGGACTCGACAGAACGAACTCGTGGCCTGCACACCCAGATAAACAGTTGCATTCCTATCCGCCTGTTTCAGGGCCGGAAACTATCAGAGTAGTTGTGACCAGTCATGTTCAAACGCTAGGCGGGCTTTCAAACATCACACAAGCATGCTTCATGCGTCGCCTCCAACAGCCTTGCCGCAGTCATGGGCTCCCATGCCCCCCGATGGCTACGTGATGTACTGCACAACCTGTATTCCAATTTTCGAGGCATTCGTCCCAAATGCTTGGGATGCAGATCACCGGACGGTCACGGACGCTCACACCTCCCCAGGTATCCTTCGTGTTCACCTTCTCGGAAAAGATACTATACTCGTCCATGTCCTGGCCAGGGGCCTGTGCCCCCGGAGTATTTATGATATCTGCATTCAATAAACAGGACACGGGCACTCGAGTATTTCCTTGCTACCTTCTGATATCGCTCATGGTTAAACCTGCGAGATGCCGACTTGGAAATCTTACCGCAAGCTTTGGACATATTATATCTCGTCGTCATTCTCCCGTCTTCGCCCATGTCACAACCACGACCACAATCGCGGCTATACTCGACCGGCTCAAGGTCGACCCAGGATGCTCTCATCACAGCCTCCGCGGCGCCTCTTGTTGAGCTGCGACAGAATAGCCCTCAGGACTGTTCCAACCTGATCGCGGCCTCTGTCGATAGAGCGACGGTCGAGATTTCCAGGACAATCATTGCTCTGAACGCAACATTCAGCCAACAATTACAACAAGCGTCAATATCGGCTTCCAACGGCATCAAATCCGCAGAGAAATCGGCATCGTCGTCAATCTCCATCGTCTCCCAAAATGCCAGCAGTGCTACCTCATCTGCCTCGTTCAGTCTGAATCTTGCGAACCTGGCGGTCACCAGTGTGAACGCGGCCCTGACCGTACGTATAAGCCTTCTCCTGCTACAGTTGCCTATCTATCTTTCAATCGGAACGTTCTGGGACTTATTGTTCCGGGCTTCGTAGCACGTGGGTAACTAACACATAACAGAATGCAAATAATGCCTTAGCCAGCGCGAATAATGCCTTGACCAGCGCGCAGTCACAGGTCGCAGGCGTCAATTTGAATCTGACTAGCGCTTTGGCGGCCTCTACTAGCGACGTGGTGAGATTGAGTTCAAGTCTGAGTTCTCTAGAAGCCTCTCTGGTTTCAGTACAGGTAATAGCGAGGAGTCCTTTGAAAGAGCCCACGGCTTATAAAACCAACAGGCTTCAGCCTCCACAGCAGCCGCCCTTGCCGCCATGAGCCAGCAACCCTTGATGAGCTCTCCTCGAGTGACAGCAGCCCTGTCGCTTGCACCAATACAATTGGCGGCTATCGTGGTTGGGACCATGCTCGCCTCCATTTTCCTGAGCTTCGCAATCGGCTTTGTTCTGATCAGAGCGAGGAACAAAGACAAGGAGAGCCACTTCGACGATAAACGGCCGTCAAGGAATTCAAAGAAGCCGCTTTCAAGGCAAAGCCTCTCGCCTCGCACAGGCAATTCGGTGGTGATCAAATTTAGTCCGCCGACGTCTGCACAGGACAACTATCCCGCACTTGAGCGACACGCAAGCCTCCCAACAACTCCTTGGGTTTTTGAGCAGGAACATACATCCGCGGCGGCCGTTTCGGATACCCAAGAGTCCCCCCAAAATCCCTTCACTTCAAGAGCTGATGAGTGGCCTCTCACATCCAGCCTCAATGGCGACTTGACGATCGCATCTAGTGAATATCGGCCCCAAACTTCCATACCCAACCCGCGGAACATAAGCCAACAAAATGAGTTGGCTTCAGAACCACACACAGGCACCGATCACTTTATCCATCCCACTAGGCATTCTTCATTGCGCTCTGAGAACCCAGGCGACGACGGCCCGACTGAAACCTCCAACGACAATGTTCCGAAATCCAATCCAGCTACAGAATCGAAAATCGATCCCGAGCCGATGCATGAAATGACAGGAATTGTTCCTTCAGAAATCATTCAGACTTTACACAATATGGACTTGGATGACGAACCATCGTTGATTCAAGAAAGCACCCAGAAACCATCCCTTGTACTGGTCACGAGAGAAGTAGAGCAGCTCACACCAGCCGCTGAAGCCCTGGACGATCCATTCAAAGACCCTATAGAGGACCCATTCAAGGAATTTGTCGAAGGATATGGCGGAGACAATTTTGAGAAATCTTCCAGACAGTCAATACAGGCTCTGGACATTAATCTGGCCTCTGACAACTTGAACTGTGTTGAAAAGGCAATTGACCAGGACGCTGGAATGGCCCTGAACAAAACAGACGAGGCTACACTTCATGAGGAAGTCGAGGACTTGCTCATTCATGAAGTTGAAGGCCCACCACCTGAGCTTCCTGCTTCTCCTATCTTTGATGCAGACGCGAGTGTGTCTGAAGCACCGGACCTTCCTGAGCAAAGTATAACCATCAGTCAACAAGACTTGTCCACGTATGCGCAGACAATACCACCACGGCAGACATGGGAGCAATCACCAGTCAAGGAATCAGAAAATCCCGACACAGCCAGTCAATCGCTCTCAGAACTGAGGGACCGAACAATTTCACCTCTTCGTCGGAACCCCACAGTCAGCTGTCTTGAGAAAGGTGGTGAATCTCAAGGTACCTTTGATACCGAGGAGAGAGAAATTTCACCATTACGAAGAAACCCACCATTTGAAGGTTTCGGATCGCTCTTTGAGGAGCAGCAGACGGGCCCCAACAAAACAGGGCTTGAGGAAGAGGTGGATATTGGTGGATATGAATCCAGGGGCAGGTCAATGATTCGAACATCGGATATCATCGAGGCAAGACTTTCGGGTTTGGCACAAATCAACAAGCCGCATGAGGAAGAACAGCGGCAGAGAGCCCGACAAAACACAACCAACGACTCCAACCGAACCAGTGTCTCAGACCAGCTATACAAGGCTGTATCTCCTCCAAAACAAACGCCTGTTAGTACGGAGCAACCATCAATCACCAAGAACCCGTCACCAATTACTTCAAGTTCGCTCTCTCGGCCTGTCTCCGTCACATCCGCGGCTGCACCCCCACGACGTGACGAGTCATCACCTCTGCGCCGGAACCCCCCAGACCATGTTGCACACTTGCGCCCAGCTCTTGATGCGAAGCCTAAAGCTAGCAGCAACACAAAAGAGTTCTCCCAAGCACTATCCAAGTTCCAGACACTCGTTTCTCAGAATCCCCAAGATGCAGTCGTTGCATCCAACGAGGTAACTTCTCGCGCCATTGCAGGCATCTACATCCCTGGTAGTTTGAGAGAACAAGCTGTGAGGAACCTGAGTAAGAGTAGAGAAAGAGGCACGGGGGCAAGGCAAAAGAAATAGCAAGCAAGCAAGCAAACAAGCAAGGACCCAAGGAAGGGCGAAAACACATTAGATATGCCACATAATGACGAATGCATTGAATTGGAGACAGAGTCTTGGCGGCGCGGAGAGGATCCCGAATACGCTACGGACTGAGCTCATTGTTGTGGTGTTGACACAAATGGATATTTGTACATGATTTCAGGAGGACAGGACAGCTTACTGCCCCCTTGGCTTGTTTTGATGTTTAGTGTAAGAGTAGCGCGCTATGTATCCTGCACCTCGAACATCACAATTTATAATGCGTCTCGGGGTATCCCTCCCCCTCCACCATCCCCTTCCCTCAAACATTAAATTCATCGACTGAAGAATGGCTTGTTCAATTTCCTATGCACCTGGGTACATATATGCCTGATTTGTCAAGACAGTCCATATCTAATGTTCAAGGACAAACATGACGCGATGAAACATGCTTTTGCTTCCTCCTGGAGCAAACTCACATTATCCGAGCATTACAAAAGAAAACGGAGATTCGTACAGAAAAAATCGGAGGGTATACAGATACCTCCCGCTAACTCCCTGCCCAGCCTCCATTACTACCAAACTTAATTCAATCACCCCCCCCCCCCCTATCAACACCACCTTAAAGAATTAATTACTAATCGAAATTAATTAATTAAACCTTAATTCCTATCTTAAATCGCTTAGATTTTGTTTTCTTAATACTACAATAATAGCAGAGATACCAGATTACTCTGGTCTTAAGGCGTAATAGCAAACTATTAAACTACTAAACCACCGTAGATTTAAGCGATTAAATACCTTAGCGAGTATAGCGATAGTACTATATAATTATAGCGAAAAGGATATTCGGGTATAATAGCTATAGAGTCAATATAATAATATATATACTAAATTAGGTGGTAGGCGTTATTTATGCACTGCAAAGTTCCAGGGCTCTAATGCACTAGGGCCCATATATATCTATATACCCTCCGATTTCTTCTGTACGAATCTCCGTTTTCTTACAAAATTACCACATCCGCAGCGGAGGGTGACAGGCATACATGTGAAGAGTTAGCTCTACATCGACTTGATCAATGCACTTAAAACTTACCTACCAGGGTAGGTATAAGTCAGATCTTTCTTGCCAAAACCCGCAACCGGACATAGCTAATCATGTATCCGTTATCTGGCTTCCTACACACAACCTCCAGCGCCTTCACGGCCTCCTTCACAACTTCGTCTCTCTCCACTTCGTCCTCGACCGCTTCGAGCCACTTCGCACCCATCAGGCGCACCCAACCTTCGACGCCGCCTGTGTTTGCAGTCGTAGGTCTCCACTCCCTCTCGACTTTCTCAACCTTCCAGCCACCCACCTTATCCTCGAGAATACTCCTAGCCCACTCTTCATCTCCAAAGAACCATGGGTTGATGGACACGGCTCTCTCGTGGCCTATCCTTCTGCCCACAGTGAGAAGCAGTGCAGTAACCATCTCACAGACGTTTCCTAGTCCTCCCATCTCAAACACAAATGTGCCGCCCGGTTGAAGAGACTCGCGCACCCCCTGGAAGAAGGCTGCTTGGCGATCGCGCGGCTTCAGGATCCAATGCATGGCGGCGTTTGAGAAAACCTTGGTGAATTTTTGCCTGGGCAGCGTGGGGTGGTTGAGGAGATCGAGTGCATCGTAGACTATCTTTTGGTCAGAGAGGCATAGCTAGTAATTCGGTGGCTTCCCAAAGCATCACCGGGCCCAACCTTCCAGGATAAAGTTCCCAGCCCCTCCTTCCTGGAGCTTGTTGCTGGCGGCATTGATCATGGCCTTGGAACTGTCGATGCCGTACAATTTGCCCTGGCCTTGAGCTAGGACTTTGCCTATCTCGACATCCAGAATTCCATCTGCATAAGTAATCAGATCAATGTGATCTCTGTTTCTTAGACGTGCGAACCTCAGGGGACCCACCGCCGCAGCCTAACTATGTCGAGGATAATATCGTGAGGCTGGGGGTCTAACCAGCCCATCACCTTTGTTGCCAGCTTTGGTACAAATGACGCAGAGTTCTGATAGGCCTAAGCATGAAAACACCAGTGAGAGTTTAGTCGATGTTGCTTTAGAAAGTATTGCCCACTGGCAAGCTAGTATATTGGTATAAGAAGCGCTTTGCACCAACACACCTCCGAGGACCAGTGATCTTTTGCTTCAGTAGCCATCTCGAGAATGCATCCGGTCCTGCTGACTGCTTGGAGAATCTCTTAGCGATCGGCTTATTTGACGCTCTGTTACGGTGCAGAGTATTTCAATTGCTCATCTGGATTTAGAGAGGCCACGGATGACCTCACCCGCTGGCGAAACAGGCCAACTCCGAGATCGGAGCACCATTTTAATACAAGGACGGCGCTGATCATATATAATAGATACCTAGGTAGTGTCTGCAGGGGCAGGTCGTGAAAACTGAACCAACAAGCTGTGTCGAGATTGTGAGGTGGGTGGGACGATCCCAAGGTCACCGTTACATGCTGCCTGACACATACGAGCACTTTCCCACCTCTACTCAAGAAATATCTGGAGCTTCTTAAGATAAACGTGCCCATGGCCCTGTTTTCATACCTGGTCAATTGCAAGTAAATCATATTTCTTGTCACCCAGTGCATCCTCCAGCCTCTTCATAACTGCCAGCACCTTTTCCTCCTCCAGCCTCCGGCCGACCACCTGCACGCCAACAGGCAGTCCGTGCATGGCTTCTGCATCGTACAACTTGTATGCACCTTGTGCAACTCCGTTCATTTGTTTTATGTTGACGGTAGCTGGCAAGCCATCCAAAGTCTTGTCGACATGGGTGACGGGCACGATGCCGGCGGTGTAATCAAGCTGCGCTCACACAGTCAGTAGCCAACCCTCACTCTCTGCCCAGGTGCCCATCGTGGATTGACCGTGGCTAGAGTTTGTGTGCGGTTCTGCGACTCACAATATTAAACAGAAACGTATATCCGCAACTGCTGACCGCATCCTTCATCCCATCATGGGGAACAGCTGGTGTGGCGTTTGGTGGTGACAGGATGAAGTCGATATCGGCCTGATCCCACCACTCAAACCACTCGGCTCTGTACGACTCCCTCTCGCTGACCAGCCTCCAATTCTGCTCGGCCGTCTTGGCATGCCAGTCCCTCACCAACCCAGCCCAAATGTCGTCGCGGCGTACGTACTTGACCCATAGGTAGTACACCCACTTGCAAGGGCGCGGCAGTCTCATGTACCAGCTCATCTGGTTCGCACCTTTGTCCTCCCACTCACCACTTCTCATGCGTGACTTGAAGGTTCCGCAGCCGTCTGCATTCAAGAGCAACGATCCCAGCTTCAGCGCACGATACATGTCTGGAGGGTCGATCTCCACAATCTCATGCCCCTCTCTTGCAAAGGCCTGTTCTGCCATCTTCAAGGCCCTGGTACAAGCGGGACTGGGGTCGACCACGCCGTCCGTTCGGAGCATCCCAATCCGCAGCCTCTTCTTCTGCGAGTACTCCTGCTCCACGTCTGGCCGCCACTCCAGCGGGTGAACCGAGTAGTCATACAGCCATGGCTTCATCCCAATCACCGCGCGTGTGAAGTACGTCAGATCATCTAGAGTCCTCGCCATAGGGCTATACACACTCGGCACGCCTTCTTGCCCAGGCATACTCGTGCACATTCCATACTTGGGCCATCTGCCCGTAGAGCAGCGTAGTGAGTAGCACCCCGCGAAGTGTGCAGGCGCTCTCACACTGCCCGCCACATCCGACCCAATGCCTATCCTGCCGCCCAGGGCCAGCAGCGCGGACTCGCCGCCGGTGGACCCACCGGGCGAGTACTTGGGGCTGTGGGGATTTGTACACCGGCCCCAGACGTCATTTGTCGATTCAAAGCTCAGCAACGTGATTGGGATATTGGTCTTGACGTAGGGCACCGCGCCGGCATCCTTCAAGAGCCTCACCACTGCGCCGTCCTTCTGCTGCGCATTCCCAACAAATGATGAGAACCCAACGGTAGCGTCATAGCCACCAACGATGATGGTGTCCTTGAGAGACACAGGTATGCCCGCAAGTGGTCCCTTCAGATTGATGGATGAGCCGCCATCCTGGAGCCACCTCTCGGCATCAGGAAGCATGACTTCTGTGAGACAATTGGTCTTCTCGTGAGCCTTGAAAGCTACTTTCCCGTATGTCCGGAGAATGTCGAGGGGCTGGATGATACCATGGTGGACTCCCGCGACGAGACTCTCTATTGGTTTGTTGACCGTCTCGAGGTCTGACTTAGTAAGGGGCTCATGGTAGGCTGACAGTGAGGCAATCCTGTCGGCGCGTTGTTGTTGCTTGAACTGGCTGCAGCTCTAGGTCAGTGGGCATGCTATGTGTGGTGTGTGTACCTAGGTAGTTGATGTGTGTCTGGCGTTGGTGTAAGTCAGGTGGAGACGGCGAACTCACCAATCTCGGCGATGCCTCATGTAGTCCAGAAAGAATACCATCTTGTCCTGGTAAATTGGGTGCACTGGCAGATCAACCTATTAAACGCTGAACGCGAGATTTCAGAGCTCTGTGACAGGAAAAGCACGGAACCTATGCTCTTCCTGTATTGTAACATGTACTTGTAAGCAGTTGTGCGCAGGGAATGATCATTGATCGAGGGGAGGCTCGGCCAGCAGCGGGCAAAGGAATGACAACGTCCCCTCACCATGGCCCAGACCGGCAATTTGAGGGCCAAAGGGGGGGGGGGTGGTTTTCGCTTTAAGGGCCTCTCCAGATTTGGCAGGGGTCTGTCCCCAACGCTGATTAAGGATGATAGATAGACTAATTACCTACCTACCTACCTACCTACCTAGGTAGGTACTCAATGCAAGTGAGAGACCACGCCCAGCTGTACAAAGCAGCAACTGAGCAGTGCAATCACCTGGAAAACATGTGCACGGCAAGTGGTGACATCAAGCAAGAAATCTGAACTTAAAGTGGCTCGTGTTGAGGGTCTGGAAAAAGCGCACTGCCGTCAGGATTTAACATTTCTCGTCCAAAATGGCCCCATGGCTGGCCCGAATCTGCCCAGGACAAGACGCAAGATATAAGCCGGCAACAAAGAGTCTCGCTGACTGAGACGTGCACGTCAAGTATATCGCGGCCAACACAGCGAGACCATGGGTGTCTGTGGTCTTAACAGAGGCAGCCGATTACAGCTCGACGTGCTCAGCATCGTCGGTGTCCTTCATGGTGTCCTTCAGCATCGTCTTGGCAGCATCCGTGGCCTCAGCAAACTTCTCGGCAATCTTCTCGCCGAAGTTCTTAGCCGTCTCGGCAGGAGCGTCGCTTGCTGTGCTGGTGGTCTTCAGGACAATCGACTCGGGCTTAGGCACGCCGTCGATGCCGATCAACTCGGTCTCGAAGACTGGGGGTACCACATGTCAGCACATTGTACACAAACAAGAGACAGGAGCCATTTGCTGGCACGTACCGAGTGTGCTACCAGCAGGGATTGGGCCCATGCCGCGCTGGCCGTAGCCTTTCTCGGGAGGAATTGTAAGGGTTCTGAGGCGAGCGGTTAGCTGGTGACGGGTCATTCTCAGAACAAGGCGAGCAGGCCGTGGGCTCGGCCGCTCAGCGTACCTCTTCTCGCCAATGCACATGTCCAAAAGACCCTCGTCCCATCTGTTTGTCAAGTGTCAGCTCCTCTGTTCTTCCGAACCCGTTTCCCCATGTTTGTGGCTGGGACGAACCCCTTGATGACCTGGCCGGACCCAAGCTTGAAACTTAAGGGCGTTCCTCGATCGTAGCCTGGTTGAAGAGCATTGGTCAGCGCCTCGTGGATCAAGTCGTAGCTACTGGTCAAACACAAAGCCCAAGCTCCCCGGGCGTCCGCCCATCGAAGTAGCTTTGGAATCGGGGCGAGCATTTGGGGCGTAACGTACTGGCATCGAACTGCTTGCCGTCGGCGGCAAGTGTTCCTCTGTAGTGCATCTGCAGCTTGTCGCCGGACTGTGTCTTGCGGTCACACTCGACAGGCAAAGTAACGTCAATCTTGAGCTCCTCGGCGGCGAGGGCGCCCACAGCGGCCGAAGCCAGTAGGACCCAGGTGGAGAGAATCTGCATGATCGCGTAGTGGATGCGAAGCAGGGATGCAATTGAGGCTGTTGATGTCGCTGTTGCAATGTCCTCGTGGGTCGGGCGTAGCTGGTTCAGATGGTGCTGCTGCTGCTGCTGCTGCTGGACGGGCAGGTCTGATGGGAGTGTGGTATCGAAAAGGGGAATTGAGGTGCAGAGCTAGGTGAGACACAAAGCAGGGCGAGAGAGAGCCAGCTCCTGACGCCGTGTCCTCTGTGTGTGCTCTGCCCGCCCCAGGACCCTTACAATGGTCTACTGTAGGTACGGTACAGGATGGTGCACACTTGGTTGGACCCTTGGGGAATGAAGCACCTGGCGACCTCTCAGAGGAGCTTAACAGCCAATCAATCCCCAGCTGTCTTATCGATTAGGACAGTGCGATCCATGGGCAGCGGGGCCCGTACCCAGGCCAGGCAGGCACTAGGGGTAGCGGGCGGGACAGGGGAACGTTGAATCCTGGGAAATGGCAGACGTGGGAGCCGCTTGCACCCCAGCACCCACAACGGGGGCAGATCCGCATGAACGACAAGTGGTTTTGGATACTGCAAACAGGCCATGTCGATATGACTGCCGTCATATCTGTCCTCATACACAGTATGACTCTCAGTGTGGACACGAGCAGTCGGACGACGGGTTGAAGGTGATGGCCGCGTCCATACACGTGTGGAAATCGAACGCCCGCGCCCGCGCCCGCCCCCGCGCTCAAAGCAAAGCAAAGACCAAGGTACAAAGAGGCCAAGGAAATACGGGCGCTTCCACAATAGCGAGGCGAGAAAGGGGATCGAATACCTTGCCCCCGCCCCCCCCCCCTTCTTGGCCTTTGCCCGGTTGCTTAGTGCAGCACACTACCAGGCGCATCTTTGACTGCCAGTCAAGATAATGTTCGCCCCTGTTCAAAGAAATATATTCTGTCACAACCGACCGCAAGAATCTACGAGCAGACACCAAGGGACATAGAAATGGGGAAGTAGACGTAGTTGCGAAATGGTCACTCTCTGCCACTTCCCCTTGCTCACGATCTTAAACTGGGGCTCTGGCTTCACAAGTGTCGAAAAGTAAATTTATGCCGAGTATACGCATTCCCACCCATCCCCGTCTTATACACAAGGCATGTGAGACTTGATGCTGGCGAGTCCCCTCCAGCATGTCAGTGGCCTTGGTCAGGGCAGGGCAGGGCAGATCAATACTGTACACCCAGGCCTAGGCGCACACTGACGAGCATTGCCTTCCAGCACCCGCCTAGGTCTTCCCAGGCCTGCATCCAGGTTGCCAACTTTTGGCAGTGTTTTCCTTTCGTTCCCAAAAACAAAGAAGAACCAGCATGGCTTTCTGTGCCTGCATCCAGGGCGTTGTGTGTATCCGCCCAGCTTCCTTTCCAGCATCACGTCGCCTCATTACCTCGTCATACGTTGGGAAACAGGAAGATTTCCAGCTATGCGGTCGCCACGAGCATAGTTTTTGATACAGACAAGGCTGGTTGTTGTAAGCTGCTGGAGACGTTTCAGCACTCAACATCTTCATTGGCTCAGGTTCGTGATTGGGGCCGGAAGGCGTAGGACCGTGTCTTCAGTGGCAGTGTTTATGGATACAGTGATTGGAATGCCTCTCCCACCGGATTCATGGGTGCATTCCTCCTATCGACATTAGTAGGACCATATGGTTGCCTGCTGACCTGGACCACATGCTCCATTCAGCTGCTCTGCCAGCTGGACGGCCTTGGTTGGGAGCTGAAAGCTAGGGAGTCAGCTCTCGAATCCGCCATGTTTCGAGCTCGTCTGGCGACGATCGGAGCCGTCAACTCATTGGAGACAACACTAAAATGGCAGCTAATAAAGGCAATCACATTCAAAGGGTCGATGCAACGCAAGCCAAGACGGCATTCGTGTGGTGATGAACCGTTGCTGCGAACCGCTGCAGGTCCCCTTCCCTTCCCTTCAATCAAATCGAATCATCGGCATGGAGACCAGCTTGTCGGTATCATGCGTGCGCCGTCTAGGCCTCATCCCATCAAACCTGCAGCAACCCCAAGCTCCAACGTCCTATCAGCCATTCATCGCCCGGCAGCGAGACCCCTGGACGGGCAAATTCGAGTGTAAAGCAGTCTCCGGGGGTGCCGGAGATTTTAACCTGCAGCTAATGTGCTTGTTACACTGGTGCCTTTGTAGGTGAGGTGGGGCCAATTCAACTTTTTCGAGATTTTCCACTCGAGTCGAACCTCGAAATAGCCCTACACTGTCTCAATGTCAGGTTGGGCAGCAGCAAAGCGACAAGAGTCTCGACATCGGGCTCGAGGGGTCCCTCATTGCGCCCTACTCAAACACCGCTTCAGGGACACTTCTCCGTGCGCTACCTGCAGCTGATGATCGATCGAATCCTGCAGCGGCAAGGAGCCCCCATCTTCCACACATCGTAGTCCTACGCTGGCCTTGAGGTCTGTCTCCCAGCCCATTCGTTCCCGGCTTTGATTTGAATCTACGGCGCAGTCGCTGACCAGCTAGCTGCGCGGCCGATTGTGCCTGGGCCGAAGGACATTAGGATGCGCCCTTAGCCCCAAGATACTCAGCCCTGTGACCCCTGGGAGCTGTCATCCTCGCCCACTCCGGGCCCATTTGCGGCCAGCCATGCCATCTGAGTTGGACTTCCTTCCCCTGGCTGGCTGGCCACCGCAACTGCCACTCGGCTGTAACAAAAAGTCCAATCTCCAGGCTTCCTTCTTACACGGCGTAAACGCTCTGGGCAACGAGGTATCTCGTGTCAACCGCGGCACGGGCTGGCTGCCGCGCCGAAGCAGGGCTTCGCCGCGCCTCGAAACTTGTCGCCCTTGACCTTGCAACGCTCATGTTTGCCACTCTTGTTGACACCCTCTTCCCTGATCCTGATCAGGCACACAGCTGGGATGGCACTGCTTGCGGTCTGCTGCCACATTCTCAGTTCCAATGGTGCCTAAACGTCCTGGCATTTCGTCCTCTGCCCAATGGAGCCAGCAAGCCCCATTCTGCCCTGCTCCTTGGTAGGTTTGGCAAGCTGCTCTGCCCTGATCACCGCCCCCTGGCAACTGGACTGCTACCCGCGCTGTCGTCGCCTTTGAGTCACTGCTTCCTCTCATCACTCACTACGCATTGGGAGCGCTCCCAGCCATGAAACGTCTATGCCTATTAGTCTGTCAAAGGGGGGCGGTGCCCGTGCCCGTTGCTCCTCGCCCCGTCCCGGACTCCTTCGACACCCGCCCCCTCCCCCTGCTTTTATCTACTTCGAGTGAAGTAGCTCCAGGTATCGTAACGGGTGGGAGCCCATCCTATTTATACTGAGTTAACATCCTTCGCTCCGGCACTTAGGACGTTCGAACGAGGCCAGGACTGTTGCTCAGATATAAATCGCATGTGCCCCCTCTCACACATCTTCTTTTCCCGTTTGACCTAGAAATTAGCCAAACCCCCGTCACCGCACTCTTCTCCAAGCAACTACCTCGTTTCCAAGGGCGCTGGAGTAGTCACTGTCACCAATACCAACTGAGCCAAGCATGTCTCGTGGCTCCAAGTACACCGTCGACGTCCACAACCAGAAAGAATCAAGAGGCACCTCGTTGAACTCGAGGGCAAGCCGCTCAACAATGTCTCGCCCTGTTTCGACCTGCTCTACTGGTTACGAGACCGACTCATCCACCGGCAGCATGTGGTCCACGCAGCAGCAAGCCCAGAGCACCGACACCAAGACAAAGATCAACAGCAAGGGCCAGTTTGTGACTGTCATCAACCACAAGCAACAGAACCGTGAGGCGGAGCCCAGTCCGACATACAAGTCAGCCCAGACCTATGCCAAGCGGGCATAGATAGGTCTACTTTCCCAGACAAATCACTGCATGCTACCTCTGTCGACTTACTGGCTCGCCCTTTCGCCTCGCCTAACAATGGCTCGAATATCTTGGCGGCTCCCACACACATCAAAGCAGCTTGCTGCATTTCGGACATATCGGCATACGCACAGGGAAAACGGGCTGGAGGAACCCCCAAGGGGTGACTAATGGGACTCTGAAGCAAAGACTGGCGCAAGGAACTGGACAGGGGTGGGAAAATAAACAGGATATCAAATAGACCTGGGACTGGGCGGGACTGGCGCAACAGACTGGATGGGATGGGAGCTTTTTGCCTGGCTGGAATATGTCTACCTCTTTTGACACTACAACATCATAGCTACTTAGTACGCGGCTTCCTGTGAGGGCCTGCACATTGAATGCCGAAACTTTTTTCTCTGGAATCTGTCAAAGCCGCCGCCTGTCATAAGATCAGTATCTTTGGCGACGAATCTAGCAGGTGAACAACACATTTCAGCTACCGGTTACACCGTGGTTGCGGCTCTTTTGATCCATCCCGTCAAGCAACAAAATTGTGGTGACAGTCGGAGGTTGGGGGCCGGGGGATGGGAGACTGGCGGGCGGGTTGGGCTTGAACAGGATTGAGGATTTCTAATTTTGGGGGGTACTTGGCCGTACGCTGCGGCGTGGAGTGGCGACAGGAACCAGTCAGAAAGGACGTGGCCACAACACGAAATTGTAATTATACTTCAGAGGGGGAAAACCCCCCAGTTGTCTCAGTCTACTTCCAAGAGATGCGATGCCAGTACTCAGCTAGCAATCTAGCAACACAAGAAGGTTTAAAGGCGAGGACCAGTGTGAGCATATAAGTGACATGGGCAATTCCCGCCTGGGGCCAATCGCATTATGCACATTGCGATATGCATGCGGTGCACTCGAGACCGATTCGATTCGCTCACCCTGCGTCTCCGCTGTTGATGCAGGCGTGTTCCTGCTCATGCAAGGCATTCCCTCTGAACGCCGGTCTCCACCGATCTGCCGCATCCCAAGGTGTTGCACGCGCATGTGTTGTCATGGAGATCTGACAGACCCAAACACTGCAGTCCCTGTGGGGCAACTTCTAGAGTACATGTGAAGTAGAAAGAAGGCCTCTTTGACCATCCCTGGTGACATGTCTCGGCGCTGGCAAGCACGGGGCGTGTTGCCGCTCCTATTCGTACAATTCGTACAACACAGCACAGCACAGCACAGCACAGCACAGCACAGCACAGCAGCATTCTGCACCTGGCGCGGCTTTTGCAGAAGCTGGACCTGGTTTCTTAAAACCCCCCAAGCTGACTGCATGGTGTGTAGAAGGGCGGCTTTTCCGCCCGTATACTTCTATGAGGGCCTCTCTGTTGTGGCAATCAACACATTGGCGCAGGGCAGGGATGTCCGAGCACGTTCCTTGGCTCACGCAGCTGAGAGCAAACAGGGGAGAAGTCGCACAACATTGATTGACACCATTGCGAAACAAGAAATCAGCCTGCAGACCTCTCAGAGAACACTGGGTATCCTTTCTCTTCCTCAACCTCCGAGGCAAGGTCACCGGCTGGCACTGCCGCAGCACAGGCCCCACATCATGCCTTCCAAGAAAGGGAAATCGGGGATCTGGTCCGGGCGCTGCTTTCACTTGAGGTGGGTGCAGCCATGTTGCTGTGCTCGGATCTTAGGCACCGCCCTCACGCTTTGCGTACTCCTCCTCAATTGCTTCCTGGTATTTCTCGTCGGGTGACCTTGGGTCCTCATCCGGGTTGAGCACGCCCTTCTTGATAAGCTCATCCGGAGAGGGGCGGTGGGCAATCTTGTCGTTCAGGGAGTCGGCACGCATGTGCTTCTCGAGCTGTATGGTCCCAGAAAGAATAGTGTCAGCCACGGTCTCGGGATATCAGTGTAACCCTCCGTGAGAAGTAGTAGTCTGCATTGCCATTCGCGAGCCATAATTGTGCGCGAGGATAGGGACGAACCTCTTTCTGTTGGGCGACCAGCGCAGGAGCGGCAGTTGTTGCCGGCAGGATGTTCTCTAGAGCACACGTGCAAGTCAGCATGATTGCAGTGGTAACAAGTACACACTGGGCTGGGCTGGGCTGGGCTGGGCTGGGCTGTGTGCTCACTCTCGACAAGTTCTGCGCGGTCCGGGCGGTGAGCAAGCTGCTTCTCGAGGGAGTTGCGGCGGGCAGCATTGGGTTGTGAGATGGGGGTCTCATCGACCTTGGTCTCCTCGACGGTGGGGTTGGTGTTCACGTCAGCCATGCTATTGTCGTTGCCTGTCGGTGGGCTGCGTGCAGCTGTGTGGGTTTGCTGGTCTGGCCTTGTGCCGCTGATGTGATGTGCACTGTTTTTTTGTTATTGAACTGCTTCGAGGCCGAGGTCGAGGCGAGGCGGGAAGCGGGAGGCGAACAAGGTGGAATGGAGGCAGCGGGCAGCCTTGTTTTGTAGCAGGGGGAGCTCTGTACCGTGTCTGGCCCCTGAGTGAGCTTGCCCCGTCACCGTCATCCCCTCCTCGTTGGTGGAGTGACATCAGGGGGATTGCCAGCTGCCCCGCATTTCCAGGGATCACCGCTCGACTTCGCAGGCAGGGAGGCCCACCCGACAACGGCCGCTGCCGAAAGGGCGACGCTGCAGCTCCAGGATAGAGCTAGTCTACTTACATATGCAGTCGTAGTACGTAGGTCCGGTATTGGTTAGACGAGACTAGACCCCAAGTAGGCCTCGAGCATGCTGGCCGCATCTGATCTGATCTGGCATATTTTGTTTTCCCGACTGCTCTCGTCAACTCATCCGCCGGCTTAGTTTTGCATATCTCACTGGATGGGTCACCAAAGGTCTTGTCGGTATGTTCACGACATGTCCCTCATGATTGGTTTTCTCTCGTTTCTGTGTGAACAGGTCCCTGTTTCTATCTCTTCAGGCACGCCTGAGTTGTCCTGTCATCTCTGGTCTTCATCATCACCAACGATAAAGTCACATATAGTGCAGACTGACGTGAACAAGTATTAAAATGAGATGGTTCTCTCGAAAGGCCCCAGGATACACGGAATCAATATCAGTTTAGCGATGAGGCATCGCAAGACGATGGTTTCACAATGTACACACTCTACCTGCCTCAGATGCCCAAAGTCGTCTGCAACACTAACAAGCTCCTCTGGCCAGGTAAGTTGTCCAAGCCCATTGGATTTAGGGAAGTGAATAAAAGGCAAGTGCCCTATAAACATGTGATCTCAGCAATTTTGTTTCCACGCCCTTCCTCACCCGAGCTTCTGCAAGACACGGGGGTGAAAATTACTTTTGTCGACTTGAAAGCCCCTGCTCTATTTTCCAACGCTGTTTCCACACCAGCCTATGCGCTAGCTGTGGACGACAATGTCAAAGCCAGCGTCCTGACATGCACGTAGCACAATTTAGCTAAGAGACTGCACATGTGTAGACTTATCATTTCAATCATTAAATTTCTTGGTCGAAGCAAATACAAACTTGACTATTTGAATTGACTGAATGAAAGGCTTGAGTCGTAATGAAATGGTTTTTTTATTCGTTCTTATTTTTAAAAAAGGCTCTTGCTTTACGCATGCCTTCATCAATCTCTTTCCGATCAACAGAGCAGATTACGATGCAGGGATGGAGAAATATTCATTGGAAGGTTGTTGAATTGAAACCCAATGGACTCCCTTTCTAGATACTAATGTTGCACAACAGGAATCAATTGATGCGCCGTCCAGGTTGGAACTCATCTACCAAACAAAAATCACCTATTTTCGTTTCGTCCCCTTGGTGGCACACTGCTATGGCTTGTTTGCACCCCAAGTGTCAAAGGCTCTATTAGTCTCTTTTGATCGTGTCGTTTTATCGACGTCGATGTGTACGCCACCACTTAGAGGATCAAACTCACGTTCAAAGCTAGCAGTATCAAAATCAAAAGCCATTCCTACGGGTCAGCTTTCCATATAGAATGGGGTTATTGTAGGCCGGCAGGCCATCAAATGCTTGTGTTGTCCAAACCTGCCAAGCATCTATTGGGTGTACTTCA
This sequence comes from Diaporthe ilicicola, assembly GCA_023242295.1. Classification (NCBI taxonomy): domain Eukaryota; kingdom Fungi; phylum Ascomycota; class Sordariomycetes; order Diaporthales; family Diaporthaceae; genus Diaporthe; species Diaporthe ilicicola. The sequence continues at coordinate 80,337 of JALPVH010000143.1, read as the reverse complement.
AATTGTTCGCCGGCGAATCAATGATAAGCGATGAGTCAAATTTTCACAAGAGGCAATCATGTCACATATGCGAATTGCGCGGTGGAACGTTGTGGTATACATTGATGAAGTGTAAATACAGGGGGTGCCCCACCTTCGGAACGCCCGTACCTTCGGAACGCCTAAATCTCCTAACAGCCATATAAATAAGGCAACTTTACTTATAGATTTCTTAATAACCACTATTTAATATAATAAAAATAAACTTTATATATAAACTTTATTTATTTCTTTATATAGCCTATTATATAGATAGTTACTTTTTTATTTTAAAAAGGCAGAATTTAACTTTAAAAAGAGGGTGTTTATTTCCCTATATTAAGGGTGTTAATGCACAGACTACCTAAACCCCCTTAGCTATAATTCTAATAGTAAATTTTATATCTAAAATATCTTTATCGATATATTAATATATTATATATATTATATATTATATATTATATAATAGCTCTTAAATTTTTCTATATAATAGTGCTAGGTATATCTATATATATAATATAGAACGGATAGGCACTATAGTTTAAATAGTCGGTATATTAATATTTTTAATATAAGAAATAAATACCCTCTTTTTAAAGCTAAATATCTATTAGCGATATTTATTTTTTTAATATTGCGCTTTTAATATAAATAATATCTATATATAAGAATTAGTAGTTAAATCTCTTTTATTTATTTATATGGTTTATAGAGAGGAAATATAATATAAATATATTTAATTTATATGGCTGTTAGCCACTTTCTGCGTTCCGAAGGTACGGGTGTTCCGAAGGTGGGGCACCCCCTGTAGAGTGCACTTGTTAGGGCATCAGAAATCTAGGCTTTAGAGATCGGCGGTTTGCTTCCTAGCTGATTCTAGAATATTGATTATTTATACAACTACTAAGCCTGCCTCATCTAAATCCGTTTTTTGTTCTTGAATGTTAATGACCTTTTGAGCGAGCCCCCCACCCCCCCACCCCTGGCTATCTAGAGTAAATTCAACTCTGGCTGACTAATAAATCGGGACTGTCTTCACATCTGGTAATCCCCTAAGTCTGAGAATCACGCTGTTCTCGGTAATCGAAAATACTTTTCCAAGTATGTGCATGTTGGTCTTTGCATTGGATTTTACTTGGTCCTACCTACCACATTTGTGGATTCGGCCCTGTTCTCAGCGTTCATCACATCAGCGAACTATTGATTATTCGTCCAGAATTTGAGCCCGGCCTTGGACTTCACCGCGACGGGCGGCCCCTAATAGGCCGCAGAGGTTGCTTGCGAGTATTCAATTCGCTCACCAGGTAGTATTCGGGGCTGAGTGGTCTTGATTTTAAAATGGGTTGAAATCTGCTTATAAGACCAGGCTTGTTTTCTTTTTCCTCTTCTTATTACTACCTTAACGAATCCAGTTTTGATACGTATCTACCTCTCATTATGTAACTGAGCACCATACTATATGATTTTAGGCTTTCAAGAGGGAGACTGTCCTGGTACAGTTTATTACTCGGAGACTCGCCAAATAGGGAGATAGCCATCCATCACTCGCGAGACTGATACAATCGATCATGTTTTGACTCGAGGAGTATGGGCGATTCCTGCAATCCGAATCTTTGCTTCAGAATTTTCTGCAAAATCTTTCTCGTGGCATTGGAGTGAACTAAACCAAATACTTGAAAAATGACTCCCCAATGACTCAGCTGTCCTGGCTACGTACGAATTTTACCTACAGACTCTCCAAACTGGAGCTACCTCACTGCTGGTTAGCCAAAGCGGGTATGTTCCCTTGCATGTCCGCTTGTCAAAAACCTGCTACATGGTGATAAACTGACCTCGACTCGCGGCCACCAGGTCTCAAATTATTTGCGTTGAGTGAAACCGCAAGAATGTGTCGCTGCTTTTTTTTCTTCTTCTTTTTCTCTCTTTCTGAATCTTCCTCCTCAAGCTGCCACATCAAGGAAGTCAATTTACTTTACACAACCTTCCCGGCGTCGCGCGCCCCGTGGCTTTCATTTGATTTTTTTTTTTTTTAATGATAGTGAAATGGACTGCGCATAGATATACTATGAGACTTTCGGGCTCCTGAACATCAATGCTGGAAACTCTGGCTGTTGAACTCCCTTTGACATTAATCATGTCCTGGTTAAATGGTCACGGACAGGAAGAAATCTCATTCCGAGCACTGATCCACCTCCCCGGTGGACCACTCCACTCAGCTGAAGCGAGTCAGGACTTTCTTCACAATCTCCGAAACCCTTACTTTTGATGAAACGCCGCAACATGCGGGCTATCTGAGCGGTTATTGTCGCAGCAACCTGTACGGCGTCGCGGCGTGATCTACATAGTTGTAGCAGAGTGTCAGGGTACATTACATGTTCTCTATTCAGCCAAAAGACTGCAGAGGGTAAGGCTGACGACAAACATTCTTTAAGCCCCGAGAAGTGGCACACGATATCGTTGCGTGCATGAGGTTCTCGTCAGTGGAGCCTTTGCGGCTGGTCTGAAACAAACAGCTATGAGGCTTCTGAGGCCAACAACCAGACATGACCGCAACTTGAGGTCATCGTAACAAACTACGTTGGCCATAACAGGTTAGGAGATGAAGTGCGTTAGATATGAGACACAGCCTGGGACTACCGTTAAACGTATAAGCTCAGTTCTATCTACCCCTGATACCCCTTCATACGCATTGCTTTCCACTGCTTTGAGGAGCCGAGCCGGGCTTCTCCGGACTGAATTTGCCCATCTCCCACGCATGAAGCGTGATGGGATGAGACGCTCCTCCCAGATCCAATCTCCGCCACCGTACCAACGACCGTTCAGGCTTGTTCTCTCACAAGCGGAGCCGGTCTCCTTTGGCCTCGCTTACGTTGCTCGATTGGTACTGAACACCGTTTCTCAATCGATGCCGAGGAACTTGCTTGGGACTTATTACGATTCAGTGCGACCCATGCCCAGCTGTCATAAACCCGACAAGCTCGTTCACGGGACTAGTGCTTTTTCTTCGCTCAGCAGGCTCGGGTCGAACATTTGTTTCACAACATGAATGCATTGACGTGTTGGTTCATATAACTCCTCGTTATGGTTTTTCTCCCACTGCCAGCCGCACTAGCAGCCATTTGCCTAGCGGCAACAACACGGGCGACAAATATTTGTTTCTTGCCCAGCGGCGAGCAGAGCAACGACGTGCCCTGCGACCTTACCGCGGCAGTCAGCATGTGCTGTAGTAGTACGGATGCCTGCCTTCCATCCGGGCTTTGCAGAGACGCGGTGACGAATTCATCGTCAGCAGCAAGATTCATGAGAGCAACATGTACTGATAGGACATGGTCGAGTGCAAACTGTCCACCATATTGTATCAAGAGTACAGACAATCTTCCATTCAAGGAAATGCAGTTTTGGGGAAGATTATTGACTATTTTGTTACTCCAGACGCAGAACCTCAACTGAATGGAACGGCGCCCTCAAGTTTCAGAGCAAGAAGCAATTTCCACATCAGGCAGTGCAAAGTCGAGAGCCCTGGGGCGAGAGCTGGATTCTGCTGTGGACATGCCGGCGAAGATACAGATTGTTGTACTGATTCAGCTGCCCTCTTCCAGCTTTCCAGCGTGCCCACCAACGGTGATGATGGGCAGGGCAACGCGCTGGGCGCACAAAAAATCAGTCCACTTCCTACAACAAAGGAACCTGAAACATCTTCTCCCACTCCGCTCATTAAGTCTTCAAAATTATCTCCTTCGATCGCTGCCGCATTAGCAGCACCAACGACACAAACTTCTTCAGTATCCACAGCATCGGCATCTTCTTCAGCGGTGACTGCGGTATTGGAAATGGCAAATTCGGACGGCACTGGGGCCAGGGATATGACAGTCACTTTCGGAGGCAATGAAGATACTTTGCTCGTTGCCACAGAAGTACCGCCCTTGCCACCGGTCAATTTGCCTGCAGCATCAGCCACTGGATCAACCGCATCGGCAAGTAGCAATACAGCTTCAGCAATATTGGTGGCATCTGCAGCAGGCGACTCCTTCTCCAGCTCCGACTCGTCGCAAGGATCCAGTGCTGAGTCCGCAGAGTATGACCAGCGACTTAGTCGTGGTGCCGTTGTCGCTGTGGGTGTCGGCCTGTCTGTTGCAGGCGCAGGATTGGTAGCCATGACAGTGTTCATCATCGCACGACGGCGCGTGTACAAGAAGCAAGAGAAGAAGTGGAGAGAGCACATGCAAGCCATACAGGCCCCGAAAGAGAAGACCGGCTTTGGAGGCGGGCTTGGCCTAAGCACTGCAAGCGTGCCAGCAACAGGCGAATATATGAACTCGGCGATGGGCCACGCCAACGGCGACTCCAAGCCGTGGCTCGTGAGACAGGGAAAATCAGCGATGCAGCTTTCCATACCAAGCACAAGTCTACATCCAGGGATGGAGGGACCATCGCCAGTGAGTGTGTACCTCCGGGAGATGGGCTGGCGAGAGGGGTCGATCGTGGATATTCCGAGCCTTGACAGCCATAGCTATTACAGCCAGGACTCGCTGAGAGTGGACGACGCAGATGGCCGTGGAGTAGCAACATATAGGTCGGATATCGAGTCACCCTCGGCGAGGTCACCTGGCCTGAAGCCGACGGCAAGCTGGTTAGGACGGCATTCCATCTATGAGATGCCTTGAACTTTTCCTCCAAATGAGTTCGCGGCGTGAATGGCCCTTGAAACTATCACGACATTATATTGGTGAAAGCCGTCTTTGATACAATCCACATTGAGCGTAGAAAATACACAGCCCATCTGTTTTCCCCAGACAAGGGCGGAAATTGACGAAACTGGATTTCGAGGGAGGGAAAGCTTTCACACACCCAAGGGAACTTGATCATCACGGGCTGTGCTAGATTCACCTAACCGCGAGGTTCAGCCATACGTATAATGTAATCAGGCCCGTCGTCGCGGATCGCCTAGGCCTGGCGGCGATCTTGAGTACGTCGGTGACCGTATGCATGTTCTCGGTGATGTCTATCTCATCTTTTGTTCAGTGCTTGGTCTGGTGTACCAGTTGACTATGAACGATCTGAGGTCAGCTCTTAAGTATTACCTTTCGAGAAAGTCACAGACCACTGGGAACAGTCCGAGTATTTTATTCTGAATCGCCAGATTCGCCTGAGCATCGCACTCGCCACTACATAGTAGCTCAGGAAACTACTTCGTCCTCGTCGGCAGCCTTACACTGCACCCGCGTGGATGTGGCTCTCCCTAATGAGGCACCAGGACCCATTTGCTGCTTTGAGGTGAAAGAATTCCGGTAGTAGTCGCCACTGCCGAATGAAGATCGATTCATCTGTATCAGCAAGGTATCGCCGTCCTCCAACAGAACCTCTTCAGACCGCTGCCGGCGCAACTCGACACCTTCGCTGCCCATGTTCCCATCGCCGGCCAGTCGCCGTTCGTGCGTGATTTTCACCTCATGTGTGACTATGATGACCGAACCAATACTCTTCTGGATGACGGGCCAGAAGACCGGGAGAGAAGCACAAACAGCGGCTATGTCCACCTCCATGCATGTCAGCAAAATTGGAGTGCTGCCATACCAAGTAGGGTCAAAGGTAGGCACTGTCGCGGCACGCGTCTCGACAATAATTTGTAGCCGCCAGATAGACAGCATATTGACACTGGGGGCAAGTCAGCCACACAGTCTCTGAGCTGGTCCATGGACTCACATACACTCCACCCAGGACAAACAGTCCCACGAGCCCCCAGTACGAGTTCTTCCTCATGCCTTGCTTGAAGAACATTGGCACCGCAATGGCAAGAACGACGGCATCGAGCAGCATGTTGACCGCGGCATGGCTCTCGTATGTTCCCACGAAGCTCTTGACCTCTAGGGACCCGTATCCGTATCGCGTGGCCGGCATTTCCAAATTCCAAAAAGCAGCGATAGGGACCGTTGGGATCCAGCCAATGATGCTGTAGGCCAAGCCCCAAAGACTCGTAAAGGCAATCGCGGCGAGCGTGGCCATGTAGGATTTTGATCCCTTCTCATAGATCCGCAGGTACTGGAAAAGCAAGGCCAGTTTGATGAACGCTGTCGAGCCTGGATATGTCGCATTGGCTATCCAAAAGGCCTGAGAGATTACAGTTCATTCAGCAACGCAAACGAAGACCTTTTCGGAATTTTGGGGGGGGGGGGGGCGGCGGCGGCGAGAGCTGGGGTGCGCACACGTACCCGCAAGTATCCTTTGAAGACTTTGGCTGGCAAGAGCAAAATATGTTGACCCATGCCCGTGGTGGTCATGACGCATATAGATATTCCTCCAATCGTCACGGAAAGCTATGAGGGGATCAGCAACTTAGGGTACAAAAATGGCTGTCAAGTTGGTCGGCAACGTTGACGGCACAACTGGGTTAAGTGCGGACATACCAAGCTCAGTGCTACAAAGAGATCATCCCACCATGGCGACCGCATGATAAAGAACCTCGTGTATAACCTGAAGATGACGCATACCGCTGTGAGAATCTCGAAGGATATTACTATTCCCAATATCGCTGCTGGTCGGTTGAGTACTGGCTGCTCCTCGCCGAGATTATCCACAACTCCAATAAGGTCGATGAGAGTTGCCATGTTGTATCTCCCAGTGCGAACCGGAATTTGACGGTCTCCACAAGTACGGCGAAAAGAGAAACTCCACCATGAAGGCCACGCAGTGGGGAGATGCAAGAACCAGGGAGGCAAGTGTGGACTAGCAGACATCAGAAGCTCGAGGACGGGTCTGTTTTCTAGGAGGGGTTTTGCCGTGACATTCTTGCTTGTAATATATCCCGGGTATATATCAAGGGGTGCACCGCCACCGTTGTATGGTCGCAGTCAAACAGGTCAGTGTCCCCCCTCCACAGGTCGAGATGGTCAAAGCAACCCGTGGTCTGTGACGGCAGACGTGTAAGATCACGACATAGAAACATGGGCTCGACCGCTATGTCGTGGTATCACTGGCAGCTTTGCGCTGCGCCTATAACAGCATGGCATCGTGTGATTATCCCGCCCACCACAACCTCGAGGCGTTGCATTGCGGCGTAGCTAGTGGGCTTCAGTTGGTGTCTGGACTATTTTCAACTAGCGGAAGGTCTCCGAAACTTTGTTTCGCGGGACCTGCGCGGAAAAGACATCCAGGTGATGTGATATAGGACATGGGTGCCGGCGCAGGTCGTTGACCGTGCGGATGCAAGGTGACGGTGGGCAAACAGGGGATTCCCAGGACTATTCCCCAAAACTCACATAGGACCACGTTCTGGCTTGGCCCTTCGTTGGGGAGGACGAGGGGTCTTGCTCCTTGTGGCGGCCACTAGACATGTGCGCTCTGATCCCTTTTCAATGTTTTCTTTCCAACCGTTGGGAGCGTTGTCAAGGCTGCCTGGCAAAAGTGCAGGCCGTGACGGGGCAGCGGGGAGGCACAAACTGACCACGCCAGGATTGTCGTCCGAGCGAACCGAAACGCGGCCAGGTACTCCGTACCACTCGAGATTGCATTCTAGAGTGCATCTCAGGATGGGGTACTGGTTCAGGCCCCGCTCAGTCACGACATGGGTGCAGCTGGTTGAATGCAGGAGATTGCCGTCACCGGCATCAGATTGTTTTCAGCTGACTTTCCGAAGACTGCCAAAGCATTTTCAGCGTCCCCTGGAAACGCACATGCCATGCTAAATAAGCTCTGACGGCTCCAGATCCTGACGCTGTCCTTGGACCTACCCGTGGGTGGCTACGCTTCGGTTCACCCACTACTACTGTAGCGTAGTGGGCGCCAAAAAGCCGCCACAGCTAAAAACCCGCCACAGGCCCGCGAAAGAATTGATGCGAATTTGGCAAAATCTACACTTTCCTTATGTTTAAGTTGATTCTTTCTCCACAACCTTTGCTTTAATTTAATAATAAGAGTAGTTTTAAGGTTACAAAACTTAAAAAAGCTTATTAAGTTATTATAGAATTTATATTTAGTTTTAATTAGGTTTAATAGAAATATTATTTTTAAACTTTAAATCTAATTAATATTTTAATAGCGCGCCATTAAAAATCTAAAAGAAATATACTTATAGCTCTATTAAATCTAATCTAATTTAAAAATAAAGATAAGATCCAGAATTACTTAATTAATAAAAATAAAATAGTTTATTAAAAGAATTAATATTACTTTATATTAAGAACTAGCGTTAGTAAAAGTATATTTACTATCTAGTCTAGTTAATTAAACTGGATCTAGATTTGGAGTTAAGTTGTACTAAATTTGAGTGTAAATATGCTCTCGTGTGGCGGGTTTCTGGCTGTGGCGGCTTTTTGGCGCCCATTACGACAGTAGTGGGTGAACCGAAGCGTACCTAGGTAGCCACCCACGGGTAGTCAACGTTTAAGCAGGCTAGGATTGAGGGCGGAACGGCTGGTTGAAGTCTTGCTTCAGGCCCCATTGATATATCTCACACTCATGATTCTCTCTTCTTCTGTCCTTGCTGTGAGAGAACACCGAGGAGTGAGAACTTGTGTAGATGTGCTTATGCATATATATATATATATATATATATATATATATATATAGACAATTGTCAACTTTTGGGCTTTCGCACCGTCCCGTCGAATCTTTTGAATATGTGAGGTCGTGGCCTTCCGTCTGCTCAAAGCACTTGGGTGCGATGTAGGGACTGCATGGAGACGAAGCAAAGCTCGCTAAACTCAAGGCATTGTCTCTAACTCGTGCTGTATCTTACTTTCAATCTAATTTCTCATATGCTAATTAGCACCCAGCGTGTCCTCATCCGGTCAACACTGATAGATTGTTTCCAGTGGGTCGGGGAAAACACGTGAATGGTGAAGCAACATGAGTTGTCGATGCTGTTGCGTTTGCATTGAGGACAAGATTATGGCTTTGTGCTCTTGTATTAGCGGCGATCCGAAGTTCATCTAGGGCCACGCAAGGGCAGAACGAATTAGCCTCGGGGATGACCCTTGAGCTCACCCGTTCATAGTCCGGCCTTTATTGGGACCCTAACACAGTTTCGGCGCCGTGTGCCGAAGTCCTGGGCCCAATGATCTCGTCCAAGACTACCATTCTGAGCGTTCCGGAAGCCTTCCCAAGGTTGCCACCCTGCCGTGACACCGTCTGATCAGGCTGCATTTTAAGCCTTCCAAATATCACTGAAATAGGGTGTATCTACGTTTGCCTTGCCGCGATACGCTCACATCTGTGCGATGGTTTCTATAGGTGCACATTCTTTGCTCGGGTTTGCGGGCTGAAGTCAGTTCGTTACATTGGCCTTGGTACACCTCTTGCTTCCCACGTCCACCCACAAAGAGGCTCCGCAGTGACTCATGTATCTTTGCAATGATTCCCTTGGAAAAGCGGTGGATTCTGATGTTCCGGCCGGTTGTCACGGTTCCGCTGGTATCGAACATCTTCATGTGTGCCAAACGTTTCGAGTCGTCGATCGCATCGACTACCTATACAGTCGATGCCTATAGATGGCTACAAATTATTATATGTATACTTACAAATACCATAATGCACGTTCTTATGGATGGCTCTCTTAGGAAAAGAGAACTAATATATAGGGGGGTGCGTGTGCCGGATATAGGTAGCAAGTGCAAAGAAACCTTGGAACCGGATGCAGCTTGACCAAACTTAATCTCGATGGCCATGAGCGACGAGTCAGCCCTGCAATAGCACATCTTACCCCGCTACTTGCCTCATCTTGTTACAACTTCCTTGGCTGTATTCCAGCGACATCTTGCCAGTTCAACTGATGCTGACTCGAGGGGTTCACAACGGGGGCAGCCCGAGTAATGGCGGCGAGAGTTTGAGCCCGAGCGCCTGCAAGATCGAGCTCGGCAAGTAGTTGGAGGCCGAATGCAACTAGCCGCACGAGTTGTACCGTTCCATATCAGACCGATCATGCGGGGTCTGGGCAGGCAAATTGAGTTTGCAGTGTCGATTTTGACAGGTCAGGGGCTGGATCAGGCTCCCGATCTCCAGTATCTGCTGCCTCAGACCCTGGCAGCGAGATACAATCACTCAGAGTGGATGGTCGGATGAGTTGCGCTGTTGCATTTCGTCGTGAGGTGCTGCATGTGGGATGTTCGTCCACAATATCATACTTACTTGGGGAATTAATTCACAGCATGACCCATCCTCGAGCGTCTTCTCTCATCCCTTGTTCAATATTTGTTCCTTGAGCGGATGGGTTGTGGTAATTAGTGGTAGTCGTACTGGTAGCAGCCATACAGAATTTGCTTCTTCATCATGTTCTGGAGGCCTACATGATGTGTGTTAACCACACGAATGCCAGATTTGCCAGAAAGTCAAGCTGATGTGAACAGCAGTCTTTAATCAAAGGACTGTATGTATATTGCAACCGGAAGGACGAAGTGATATATTGACTCCTTTGCTAGACACGATCTGATCGGCCGATTCTCAGTTGCCGAATCAGGTAAACCATACGACCATTTCAAACGTGGTACTATACCTAGAGTATATCACCGCTAAGCCGGATACCCCCGGCAACCGGATATAATTATAATTATAACTATAAAAACTTTAATAACCCTTATATATTTAATTCTAATACTATAAAGTTTATCTAAATATAAAATTAATATTAAAGCTTATCTTTATAATATAATAATATAATATAGCTAATTTCCTAAGGATTTAGCTGCTTATTATACCTATATTGCTACTATTATAATAATAGATTATTTTTATTATTAATAGCCCTTTATATATTAATAAAAACCTTATTAGGTTCTTTTTAAATATATTAGTATTTATAAAGTATAAGCTTTTTAATAAAAGTATTTAAATATTTATTTTTATCTTTAAAAATAATAATTTCCTTAATAAAAATATTTAGCTTTTTATTTACTTTACCTATTAATATTTAATATCGCTATAAACTTAATTTAAGCTATTAATAAATCGATTTATTATTATAAATAAATTATTTATCTTTTAAAAAGTTATTATTATAATATTAATAAACCTTTTTAAATATAAGGTTAAAAGACTTATAATTATATTTTTTTTAAACTAAATTTTATTTAACTATATTATATTTTTATAATTAGGCTTTATCTCTTTAATTTATTTAAATAAAAGGTAAACCTTTTTAAAAAAGTGTATTAAATAATTAATATCTTTATTTCCCTTTAGCTTATTTTCTTTTAGCTTATTATAAATCCTTATTTTATAAGTAATAAACTTCTTTATTTCTTTTAAATAAATCTTATATATCTTTAAGGTATTAATAAATATATCGATTTATTAAAATAAGAAAGGGTTTTTATCTTTATATTCTTTTACTTTAATAAAAAAATTTCTTATTTAAGTAAAGATTTACTTATTATAAATAAAGTTTATTTCTATAGCTATAAAGCTATTAGATCTATATATCTAGATAATGGAATATAGTGGCCTTACCTATCTATTTTAACTATAGCTATAAACTTATTTAATAAGCGTGTATAAGTGGTAGTTTAAGCTTAACTAGTAGTTATCTTAGTTTCGGTTAAATAATTACTTTTAAGTAGTCTTACGGAAAAGGTTATAATAAGTATATATTTAAGTAAAGCTAAAACCTATATATATCCTATAAGATAGTTAAGGTAATAGCGGCTTTTTAATATTACTTATTTCGAGCAACTTATATTTATATATAAAAGGCTTAAGTTATATAGCAATAGCACTTTTATATATTAATAATGCTTAACGGTATTAAATTAGGTTACTTACGGCCTATAATAGCTTTAACCTTAATAGGCTAATAGCTTATTAAAAGCACCGGTATAAATAAGCGCGGCCTAACGCTATAGCTATTAGCGCAGAATAACGGCTTTTAACTATAGATAGGCTTATAAAAGCAGATTAATAAGTTATTATAAAAAGTTTTATATAGTAAAACTTATTATATTAATTTAAAAGATATATTATACTTTATTTTTCTCGGATATTTATTATTATTTTAGCTTAATAGGGGAACTTAAATAAATAAAATAATTAATAATATTAATAAATATTTCGAATTTAACTTATAATATTAATAACTTTTTTTCGGCTTAAATATCCTTCTTTATATTATTTAATATTTAAAGCTAATAATATACCTTTTAAGGGTTAAAAGAAATTATTTTAATAAAAAAAAAGCTATTAAAGATATTTCTTTATAAAAAAGCTTTATTTAAAGCTTACTTATAATAATTAATTATAAGCTATTTATTTATTAATATTATACCTAATATAAATATTAATAAATATTATATATAAGATTTCCTTATAATAATATATTTTTAATAATAAAAATAAGCTTTTATTATATAGCTATAAAAGATATAATATATATAATAGTAGATAAAGAAAATATATTTAATTATATTAAGCTTATACTATTATTAAAGGTAATATATCGATTATTTTATTTATTTAAGTTTCCTTATTAAGCTGGAATAATAATAAGTATTTAAGAAGGATAAGGTATAATATATCTTTTAAATTAATATAATAGGTTTTACTATATAGAACTTTTTATAGTAACTTATTAATCTGCTTTTATAAGCCTATCTATAGTTAAAAGCCGCTATTCTGCGCTAATAGCTATAGCATTAGGCCGCGCCTAGTTTATTTGCGCCGGTGCTATTAATAAGCGTTAAGGTTAAAGCTATTGCGGGCTATAAGCTAATCTAATACTATTAAGCATTACTAGTATATAAAAGTGTTATTGCTATATGACTTAGGCCTTTAAATATAAGTTGCTCGAAATAAGCGATATTAAAAAGCCGCTATTGCCCTAATTAAGGTTCTGGCTTTGCTTAAATATATACCTATCTAGCGAAACCGAGCGACTATTATAACTTTTTTTATAAGATTACTTGAAAGTAATTATTTAGCCGAAACCGAGATAACTGCTAGTTAAGCTTAAACTATTACTTGTACGCGCTTAAGATCTAGATAAAGCTACTATATTCTATTGCTAAGTATTACTCTAGATATATGGATCTAACAGCTCTACAGCTATAGAAATAGATTCTGTTTATAATAAGTAAATTTTTGCCTAGGTAAAAGGTTTTCTTACTAAGGCAAAGAAATATAAAGATAAGAAACCTTTCCTATTTAAGTAAATCGATATATTTATTATTACTTTAAAGATATATAAGGTTTATTTTAAAGAAATAGATAAGTTTATCGCCTATAAAGTAAGGATAAATAAGCCGAATGGAAAAAGAAAGGTTAATTATTTAATACGCTTTTTTAAGAAGGTTTACCTTTTATTTAGATAAATTAGAGAAATAAAGCTTAATTATAGAAATATAATATAGTTAAATAGAATTTAGTTTAAAAAAATATAATTATAGGTCTTTTAACCTTATACCCAGAAGGGTAAAGGTAATATATATATTAAGAATTTATTAAGTATTAATAAATATTAATTATATTTATTTTTAAATATACTTTTAAGTAAAAGTACTTTTATTAGCTATTTATAAAAAATTTAAATAATAGATTAGCTATTTTTATTATAAATATACTTTTAATTAAATATTTTTTTTAAAAATTATTACTTTTAAAATAATTTTCTTTTAAAAACTATTATTAATATTAACCTCTAGCTATTACTAATAATAGCCTTAAGATATATATTTTAATTATTAAAAATAACTTTTAAAATAGTTATTATAAAGAATTTAAATATCTTAAGTATTTAATAATAATTAATCTTTTAGCTAAATATATTAATTTTATTAATATTAATAATATTTTAAATCTTAACCTTTTTTATTAATTAAATATACTTTAGTAATTTAAAAAACTTTTAAATATAATTTTTATTATTATAAATAGTTTTCTTATTATTTAAAGGTATTTTAACCTTTATATAAATATATAGGTGTTATATAATAAAGCAATTAATTTAATAATACCTAATAGCATTATTACTATTAAAAAGCTAATAAAGGTTATTTATAAATAATTTAATTTATATCTTTAAAAAAGGATAATAAATAAGCTTTTAAAAAAGAATTTACTTTATAATTAAAAACTTTAGCCTTATTAAAAGCTTTTATTTAGTTTTATAGGCTTTCTATTATAGTTTTATATTATAAAGCCTATTATAAAGTATTTTATAGCTAATTTTATATATTTCGGCTACTATATTAATTAATAATAAATTAGCGTTAATATTGCTTATAATAATTTAAATACGTTTTTCTTTAGCTTTATATAAATTTATTAGTATTAATCCGGTAATAAGAAGAAATTTCTTTATAAAGTTATAATAGGTTTAAGTTAAGGGTAATTAAAAAAGAAGGGGGTGGTAATATATCTGGTTACCGGGGGTATCCGGCTTGGCGGTGATATACTCTAGTCTACACCGAAACGTGCAACTATTAACAGCCCTCTACTACGCAGCAATCACGAGCGGCCTGTAAGTATGCATGTGGAAAACTCTGCCTGGGCCCCTTGTCACGTTTTGCACACCGATAGAATTCAGCACTTGGCATATGCTTGATTGCAGACTGGCCGACCGTGCCAAGGTGAGTGACTTTGTTTTGCATTCGCCGAGTGTCCCTGAGCCTGGGCGAACCTTTACCGAATATGCCATTTACTCGTGTCAGTGCTCATGCGCAGTCGACGATAGTAGGCCCTGCTATTATGAATACTTCAAGAGCCCGTTTGCGTGAGTGCTTTGCGGGAGATAGTCGAGAGAATGCGGGCAACGCACCAGAGGCCACTACTCGAAAAATAAACACTAGAATTTGAGTCCCTACCCCTAGCATTTGCTAGTCGACGCCAGATGGGCAATGCTGCTTGCTATACATGCAATACCTCGGCCGTGAATAATTTCGTGAGACCCTGGAGCATCGATCGGCTGGCTGATGCCCCCTTCGTTTATTATTTTCCTCGTTTCCCATTTCATCCCCGTGCCCTTGGGTCCTGTTTCATCTCCTTACACCTGTGCTTGAAGAGACCATACACCGAACCCCTCAACCCAACCCAACGTCCCAGTTGACCATCAACCATGGGCCAGACTCTCTCGCCGCACTTCCTCAGATAAAGCGGACGGGCCCAGTGTCTCTGAGCATTCCAGCAGCCAACGATCACTCATCTTGCTGCTCTTCCCAGCCGGTCCGTCCACGAGGGGTGCGGATGGTTGGGGGTAGCATGCATCTAGGATTTCAAGGGAAACACATCAGCCCTCGACCCCAGGCTTCTCCTCAGGCCCCACCACCCGCAATGCCCAACCCAACCCTGGTACCGACAGGATTCGCTCCTGTGGCCGTGCCAGTACGTTCCCGCAACTTCCGGCCCTCCATGAGACCCCTAAGCCCGCGCTTCTGCAGCCCGATCACACTGCTAAACTCGCCGCTCCATACCTCGCGATACCTGCCTCGCCTTTCCGAGTCGCTTATCTCGCTGGCACTCCACTCGCTTCCGCTGACGCTCGTCGTGGCTGAGAGCTCATCGGATGGTGGTCGCCCGGTCTGACCGGGGAGAGCGGTGTTGATGCGGAGTGCCGTGGCCCTGTTTCCTGCTCCACCATTCGCGTACATCTCTTCTCCGGCCGTGCCGTTCGTGGCGCCCTGCTGCGCTGCGTCGTTGACCGCGGAGTCGAGGCCACTCACGATGAAGTAGTTCGGGTTGAGCGTACCGTCAATTCCGCGCCCGCCACCTGCTGCCATTGCAGTGGCATTGAAAATGGCTGCCGCATTGCGGTTCTCGAACAGAGTATGAAGACGATCAACAATGGCCTCGAGGAGGCCGTCGATGCGATACGGCCGGGATATCTGCAGCAACGAGCAGAGGATCTGTGGAGTGCAGAGCGGGGAGCTTGGCGCCGGGAGGCTACTCGTGTAGAGGTAGTGGAGAAGAGCCTGGACGGTGAGGTAGGTATGTGGGAGATAGAGACAGCGAGGTCGTGAGTTCGGGGGCATTGTGCGCGGTGTCGGAGCAGCGTTGGGGTTGGCCGTCTCCTGACTCGAGGCACCGGACGGCCCTAATCCTGAAGGACCTGAGAAGCTGCCGCCCGAGGATGAGCCTGCCAGCGTGGTAGCAGTAGACATGTCCGTGTCCCGCGACATGGTTCGTGTTGCAGGTGTGATGGTCATCATGGAGCTCCGCACACCGCCTCCCGAAGCGCCTACTGACCTCAGCGTCACCGAGTCGCTCCCGTCCTGCATCGCGGTGCCCTCTCTCAGCAGTTGCACAAAGTACGGCCCCCATCGACGTGCTACTATCCTCGAGTTGATCGGTATCCTCTCACCTCCTATGCAGAGGATGTCCATGTCTGCCAGCTCGCGTATGGCTAGAGCCTTTTCACCCAGTTCCTCACTCGCCCTCGAGTGAAACCTGCCTCCGGCAGTGGCTCCCGCTTTCCGTGCCAAGCTCAGGCCGGGACCGGTGTAAGGCCCGCTTGCCGATATGAAGCCAGACATCGGACTCACTTTGCGCGGATTGTCATAGAAGCCGAAGGCCTCCAGCTCGACCATGCACACGTTGGTGAAGTTGATACGGCGATGGTTATAATCGTCAACCAGACTTCGTTTCCGGTGACCGAGAATGACGAACGTGTTGCGGCGATTCCACAGCACACCGCGATTCCAACTGCCTTCTTTGAACACATTGCCGCCGGCATCAATTCGCATCCATTGCAGGTTCCGTAGGTCTAGAGCCCAGAGCGCGTATTCTTGCTTTGAAGATGTGAGATATGTGCCGCTGACCACAAAGTAGGTGTCAATGACGCCGCCGTTGGGGAATCTAAGCCCAGGCGGTGAGTACGCGTTGGACATGGGCTTCTCGCTGAGCGTGCCGTCGCTGGACCGTATTTGCAACTCGAGCTTGACGTCGAGGAAATTGTAGTTGGAGTAAATTAGCATCGAGGAACCGGGCTCCCGGGCTTCCTGGCTGATACCACCTTCTGACCGCTGGGTCCCATTCGTGGTCGCCTTGCCTATCTTTGCCGTTACGGCTGGAGGCAGCGGTGCACAGACGCTCCTGTAGGCGCCACACGACTTACCCAGAGGTTGTGTCGATGTCCATTTCAATGAACGAAGATTGAAGACGCTTATTTGCTCAATGTAGTGGTTCGCCCCGTCTTGACCCCCGACCACGACCATTTCTGCGCCGCCTGTCCCGTCAATATTGATTCCGATGCGGCCTTCGTTGGCACCAGTCGAAGGGTTATGTTGGAGTGCCGACAGCGGGGCTTTATATGATGCGAAAGTTGCTGACGAGGGCAGTACGCAAGCGCAATGGGCATATCGGCCCTGCGGTGCGTCTGACGTCGGTATGAATGTCCATTTCCTCGTCGAAACGTCGTATATGTAGATATCAGACATGACTGTAACATCTCCTTGGCCGTCGACAGCTCCGGGCGAAGTTTGAGCTGGCGACATGCCACCATAGCAGACCATCTTCGTGTCGCCAAGAGCACACATGGAGTGAAAGTATCGCGGAGGGGGGATATCTCCCGAGGTCTCAAGTTTTGTCCAATGTCGCCGAATGAGATCGAGCTCGTACAAGTCCGAGGTGAGGGGCGTGGGCCGGCTCCTAGACAATATTCTTCCGCCGAATACGTACAGCTTGTCCCCCACTATTGTCGTGGTCGCGCCCACCAAGGGATGCGGCTCCCTGCCGGTTGTTCTGTGCACGTTGCATAACAGCCCCGAAGCCGGCGATGACCCGGCGCCCATCGCAGGTGTCCTTGCCTGGTTGATATTGGGCGAGGGGCCAGCAGAGTTCGGGCCGACACTCTTGGGGGTTAGGCTGTCTTTTTGCGACTCATCCCCGCCGTTCTGTCTGCCGCCCGCTCCCGCCATGTAATTGTGTGCTTCTGAGCTGCTGGAGTCCATGGTATTTGTCCGACTGTCTGCCTCGGATTCGCCAGCTGGATCCGGGTCGCTGTAGGCGTTGGTGTCAAGGATTGTAGCAAGGCTACTCTGATGCTGATGATGTGGAGCCTGGGATTTTGGCGAGCCCTGAGGAGCCTGGAGGCCAGGGGGAGAGCGGATTTGAGGTGATTGAGGGTGAGCAATTTGTACCCCGACAGGCGTGCCCGGGCTCGGTGGTGGAGGCTCAGGGAGAGGCTTGGAAAGACTATTCTGGAAGCTTAGACTGCGAGCATGCTGGTGAATTGGCGGCGCAGGCGATCGGCTCGTGGAAGAAATGGGCGCAGAAGATGTACCTGGCTCCGGAGTCGGCGCGGACTGTTCCCTGTTGTGCTTGAGAACCAATTGAGAGGGCTGGCGCTTCAGCTTTGCAAAGCCACGCGAGAAGCTGGTCAAAATGTCCGAGGGGGACTTGTTCGACGGCGTAGGCGGTGGTCGATCTCGGATTCGGAGCTCGTCAATCTCGCTCTCAGAGTCGGAGAAGCGGGAGGTGTCGCCTCCCTGACTTCCTTGGTACTGGTGACCTGCATTGTTCATCGTCGTCAGCTCGGCTACCGCCGTCGATCGTCAACACGGCGGCGACTCGCTACACCCGCCCACACGGGCGACGCCGATCTCTATGTCCGCAACAGACTAGGGACTGATCACCGGGCGGGACGGAGATGGCCAGCGAAGCTGAGGTGCGGTGATGCGGAAAGCGGGAGGGTAAGAATATTAGGCCATCGCCACGAGGAGAGGTGTAATTAGGAATATCATCGGTGACCACGTAAAGGAACAACGGTAATGACAGGCAACAGACCGCCTCAAAAGGGGCACGATGGAGAGAGAATGGCAATAGAAAAGACTTCTGGAAGCAGTACGGTGAACAGGGGCTTTATTTGGGGCGACAGGGGCAGTCATGTATCCCAGATGAGTCGAGGAGCGAAGAGACCCACGGCGGTGGGACCCACGCGTGCTGCGACTAGGATCATACTCGGGTGGGCGAACGACTGTTTACCACTTGGAGGGAGACGGGAGCTCGGGACGATGCCAGTCTCAAGGTAGTCTACATGGTAGGTAACTCTGGGGGGCACGTAGATGTGGTAGTATATGGCAGGCGTGGGATTCAGGGGGGGGGAGGTAACACGAGGAGGAAGAGGATGACGATGATGGGTCCAAATCCAAGCACGGGGGGAGGGGGCGGACGAACGGGGCGAGATCATGACTTTCGCCCGTCAACATGGCACCCAGAGGTGGCCACGAGGCGTGAGCAGCGACGGCGTCGGGGCAAGGTTCATGACGGGCAGAGGGTGCCGCGGGGAGCGTGAGATGAAGATCATGGCCACGACTGACGGGTTGGGGGCAGAGGTGCTAGGACGCAAGTAACAGTGGGTGACAGGTCGGGAATGTACCTTTCTCGGAACAGGGCGAAGACCCCTGGGCCCTGCGTTGCAGATTTCAATTTCAATTTGCCTCGAAAATGGCTTCCAGAAAGAGCGCCGAAGGTTGTCAACGACAACAGGCTCTGGAGAGTGTCGTGGGGCGGAAAAGGCTGAGAGGATTGGGAAAGGTTGGTCGGAGATTGCCCCAGAAGACGACGGGTAGGGTCGAGCTTGGCCTGGCGTGTGTGCGACGTTGGTAAAGCCAGGAAGTCTGTGGCAGTGGGGCGCGCACAGACGGAGAGACGTCCGTCAGGCACCGGACGGGACTGTCAAGGAGGGCTTCCCTCCCTCCACCGCAAGTCAGGTCAGGTCAAGTCGGTACCGCCACCTCTTGGGATGGGATACGGTGCCAACAAGGACGCAACAAGCTGGAGACCGTGTCGCAGCGTAGCGGCTGGCAGAGTCGACCAAGAGGTTTGCCTGGGGTCAGATAGAGTGTCGGTACTCGAGCCGAGGCCGAAGGATCGATCGCCCGCGCCGTACTTGGTATAGTGCTGGGACAACACGAAGCCCTGCTTCCGTCCCCCAAATGGCTAAAGCATCTATGCTATCTCGGCCGTGTGACTCTGGCCTCGGTCCTTGTTCCTCGAGTAGAGGGTCAGTCGCCCGCGGCGTTGAGCTCGCAGCTCGCGGTTATCCGAGGCGGAAGAGGCAGAGGAAGAGGCAGAGGCAGAGGAGGGCTGGAGGGGCAGCCCGAGGGACGCAGGGCGGGTAGGCGCCGAAGCACACCGCGCGATGTGACGGCCAGGGAAAAGCCCCGAGAGACGCCCAGGCTGGTGGGGAAGATGGTCGAAGGACCTGTTGAGCAAGCAGTGGAGGAGGGGCGGCGAGGAGCGCGCGTATGCAGTATGGTGGTCACTGGTTGCTGTACAGTGAGTGCTGTAGGCTGGTGGATATGGTCTTGGGCGTGCGTTTTGAGCCTTGGCGCCACGGTGCAGTCGAGTCGTCAATTCTGTGAGCCTTGGAGTGATCTGATCCGGCGTGTCTTTCTCGTCTCTGGCAGTCACAGAACTAGGGTGTGTTGGTGTTGGTACGAGGGAGGTCGCAGTGGGTGTGGGTTCTTTGATAGATAATGTACACTACTCCGTAGGTGCAGTGCTGGCGGGTCGTCGAGGAGGGGGGGAATGGGGAGCGATGCGGCGCTGCAATTGCCAGGCGCAGGAGGCGATCAGGCAAAGGCGATCCTCGCAGTTGTCGCGGAGGAAGGAGGAAGAGGATTGAGTCGCCGCCGCAATGTGCAGCCGTGTCGTGTGGTGCTTTTTGGGAGATGTTGCGTTGCGTTGCGCTGCGCTGCGTTACGTTGTGTTGCGTTGCAGATGGGACGGACTTCTTTCCCTGTCGCCTTTTCCGGCTGCTATTCCTGGTTTCCTCGCTCGTGCTGTCTCTTTCTCCCTCTCTCTCTCTCTCTCTCCCCTCTCCCTCTCTCTCCCGCCTCGCTCTCTCTTGTCCTCCCTGTCTCCCTGTCTCCCTGTTTTCTGTTTCGTTCCAGCCGTCCCTCACATCTATCGCATCGGCCAGATGCCTGTTTGAGAAACAGCTACCCCAAGGCTGGCTTGGCTTCCACTCTGCCCGATTCCAAGCGTGAGCCGGGGCTGATGCGACGGCGATTACGCAGTGTCATTAGCGCGCGGGCTTACACAGCAAGTAAGTAGACTATGGAGCAGGCCTAGGTATGTCCACCTGCAACTGCACCTGCAACTGCACCTGCAACTGCACCTGCAAGATGCACCTGGCTGGACCTGCAGTCCCCTGGCCCCCTGGCCCAGTCAAGGTTGGGCAAGCTGCAAGCAGAGGTCTGGTCTGGTCAGGTCCGGTCAGGTCATGGTCAGGGTTAGCGAGGGGCCCTTGAAGAGCACGAGTTGCCAAGAGGAAGAAAGGCTGGGATGGATCAGAGAAGCGAGGTGCAGGGGCAGGGGCCACAGAAGCTCAGAGCAGAGAGGGGAAGGAGACTGACTACGTACTCCGTGGACTTGCCTACCTACTTACCTAGGTAAGTAGGTACCATAGCGCCCCCCCCCCCCAGTTTTTAAAGACCAAATAATCACCTTATTGGTACCTAATATATATAAATTCTTATAATTAAATTTTACTGTTAAGTATTTATAAATTAAGCGGTCTTTAAAGAGTTTAATTTTTAAATTTTTATTTTAAGCTTATACTTCAATATTATTATATTTATTATAAAGCTAATTTTATTAAAATTATATAAATTATTATTAATAACTGCAGCCCCACGCTAGCGTTCGGCCCAACGCCCTTACAGGTCCATCCAGCTTACATGACCTCGCTGTGCCTCTCTTTCTTCATCCCCTTTGAACATACACACGTGGGTACTCCGTGGGCCAAGATAGTCCAGTATCACATGGACTCGGGGCCAGCATTTACTGTACCCGTCAAGCAAAGGCGTGCAGCAGTTTGGGTCACACCGGTTGACCGGTATCTCAACATCCACGCACACAGTTTGTGCTGCCTGTAACTCCGACCGCCTCCGTCCTCTTCTGCGGCCGCGTATCGAGAAAGGACTACTGTACGGACGTCTAGGCCCGATTACCAGCTACCAGGCACACAAGGTAGCACAAGATCCAGCCACGTGCTACAGAGCACAGCCAGGCTGCCCCTTTCCCCTGCCGCTGCACATCAAGGTCCTCGGCCAACATTGGAAGCTCACACACACCTCGTGGCCGGCCATGGAGCCTTGGATCCTGCAGTGCAAAAGCCAGTCCGGTCCGAAGTGTGGGCCGGGGCCAGGGCCAGGGCCAGGGCCGCAGGTGGTGTCGCCACAGATGCCGGCCATTTCTCGGCTGCCCCTGTCCTCGGGAGAATATGTGTTGAAGAACTGTCAACCTTTCTTGCAAACCTGAAAGCAATAGCAACGTGGCAAGGAAAAGCAACTGCCGTGTCCACTGCTACCCCCTCTCCCTCCGACCTCACACAGAGGGTGACAACGTCTTTGGGCGCAATCTCGCCACGCGAGACCTAGAATACCTGTAGGTGGGTGGGAGCGACCCAACCGTTGGTTGCATTGCACTCCAGATAACTGACCCAGATGCTTCGTTTCATGCGGGTCCGTGTCCTACAACCCTCGATCTATGCTTATTTGACATCCTTACAAGAAAACCCTCGCTGAAGTGACGACTCCACCAAAGAACAGAGAAAGAGAGAGTGTGTGTATGTATATGTGCGTAAGTGGGAGTGTGCGGGAATGAGTGGACCGAACTGATATTAGGTTCCTGTCATCATCACTATTCCGTAGACTAAATTAATCTCAGACATAAGAGAGCACTTTAGCAGTGCTTCGGCGGCCCTTGCCGGCCTCACTCGCTTCCTTATCCCCTGTTGAACATCCCGCATGAACGGTATAGTCCCCGGCTAGCCCGGATGGTCTTTTAGTATGTGCAGGCCGGGCAAGCCAGCACTCCGGGGAACCAGACTTTCGGGTGCTACTTCCGGCCCTATGACCGCCCCCGTTGCCGCTTCAGAGACGCAGAAGCTCCGAGAGCCTGATTTGATATGCGTTTGTCAAAGTATGCACCTTGTGTGCCTGCATCACGGTATGTCACCCTGGGCTGCATTGCCTAACACTATCGACTTGAAACCAGATGCTCTAAGCCGGGATCTCTGAGTATGACCCTCATCATCAAAGATGACAGACTGCAGTGGGTGATGTGGAACACTGGTCTGCCTTGCGGACATCTTATGTCCCCCGGTGCATCAAGCAACTATCTTCGTTCCAGGAACCTTTAATAAAATCATCAACCCAGGATTGGCCTCACATTAGTCAATCTCTGAGGGCCATAGGAAGCCATGTTTCGACCAGTACTGCATTGCGTCAAGTTGAGCCTGCTAGCTTTAGAGAATATCTTTAACCGTGCTTTGAATTACTACTCTGGGGAAATAAGGATGCACGTCCGGAAGCTCCCGGCTCTGGATAAGGGTTCTCTTGCAGGGGCCGTGCTTCTGGGAATGTATAGTCTCAAACAAAAACGGCGCATCCATCACGTGGGAGCTTGATCTTATTGTCTCTGACCACAGGAACACCGAACCCTGCCGCACGTCGTACTGAACACTTTTGAACCCACGAGACCAGGGCTTAGATGCCAGCAGTAGCCTTCTCCTTGGCCAAGGGGGTGAAGCGCAGGTAAGGCTTGACGATGCGGAAGTCGGGGAACAGCTCCTTGGCCTGCTCGTTCTTGATAGAGGGGTGAACAATAACGTCGTCACCGGGGACCCAGTTAACTGGGGTAGTGATCTTATTCTTATCGCCAGTTTGCAAGGAGTCGATGACGCGTAGGATCTCGGCACTGTTGCGGCCGGTGGAGGCAGGGTATGACAGGATGGTGCGAATAGTCTTCTTAGGGTCGATAAAAAAGACGGAGCGGATGGTAAAGGCAATACCCTTCTCATCGACGTTGGTGGTGTCTTGGTAGTCAAGCCTGAGACAAAGGGCAAGGGCTGGTCAGCGTGCGGTGTCCTTAGTGGATGGGTGGCTGGATGGGTGGCTGGCTGGCTGGCTCTCTTGTTTCCTGGCGCCGTGTGCGCGTTAAGACTCACATGTCGTAGAGGAAGGCGACCTTCCTCTCCTTATCGGCAACAATAGGGAAGTTCAGGGTGTTGCCGCTGATCTCCTTAATATCGGCAGCCCAGCCCTCGTGCGAGTCGACAGTGTTTGCACTCAGGCCCAGCAGCTTAACGCCGCGCTTCTTGAACTCGGGCTCGAGGCGGGCCATCTCGCCCAACTCGGTGGTGCAGACGGGGGTATAGTCCTCGGGGTGGGAGAAGAAGACAACCCAGTTATCGCCGACATACTCGTGCAGGTCGATGGGGCCCTTTGTAGAGTCGGCCTTGAAGTTGGGAGCAACGGTGCCCAGGCGAAGGCTAGAAGGGATAGCATGTTAGCCGCTTGTCCCGGAACCCACGGAGACATGCTCCCGGTGTGGGTGGAAGCAGTCCAGATCGGGAGGGGGCTGGATAGGTTGGATGGGTTGGATGGAGTGGTCGGCGAGAACTCACGGAGCGGGACGCTGGTTAGCCATGATGTGTGTGGTTTTCTGTGTGGTTGTTGTTGGGTCTGCAGAGGGGTATGTCTTGTTATTAGAGCAAGAGAGTAGAGCAGGAAGGCGAGGTGTGAGAGTCAAATGCTGGACAGGAGACGAGCTAGTGAAGCACGAGAAGAAAAACTTAAAAACCCCGCGTGGTAGATTGGGGAAAGTCTCTGTTCAAATAGACTGACTAGTGATAAATAAACTTGACAGCTCCTGAACGGTCAGGACAAACCAAAAATCAAGTGGGATGAATGGCGGGGGCGGGGGCCATCCCTTTGAGGACCGTAAGAGCACACTTTTGTACCGCCAAGACGTTTAGTAAGCGTTTGGCCAATCATCAGCACTGCATCGTCGACTTCACTGGGCTCAAGCCAATTAGAACGCTGAGGAAAGATGGGTCGACCTGAAGGTACAAAAGTGTGCTCTTACGGTCCTCAAAGGGATGGCGCGAGCCTGTCTACAACTCGCCGTCCCGTCCGTCCTTCAGGGAGCGGGCTGCTGCCGACTCGTAGCTCGTAAGCTGGCAGCCGGCCCTGATAGTCTAGCTGATACTGTATGTCATTGATGATCCAAATTTGAGCATTGGAATTAGTCAAGCCAGGTGCCAGGTGCCGGGCAAGCTCTTGTTGATGCAATGCCGTCGGGTGGCACCACTCTGTCTTACTGTACACCCCTTTCCCCGCCATCCCCGTCCCAGTCTGTCAGTCTGTCCAGGCAGCTGCTGTAGATGCGGTTCACCTTGCGGCTCTAGCTCGGCTCAAGGTCGTGCGTATCGCGACGAGGAAATTGGGGTTCTCTCTTGACGCCCATCAGATCGCTCGCTGCCTGTGAAGTCAAAAGGCGCAATTCTTGGGCTGATGATGAGATGTCGGCTGCACCTCAGCCTGGCAGCCTGGTTGCTCTTTTCGGAACCTACAGCACTGGCGGCCCACACTGACAAGCGTGGGGTTGGGCCAGTGGCGGGGTCGCGGCTCGATTACGCCATCAGCAAGCTCCATGATTCGCCCCTTGCCTCCGGCCTCATCCCCACGTGGCATTCTGGGCATGCGCATCCGGAGTCGAGACAGGGCGGCTTCGCTGCTGCGGCCGCTACGACCTGTACGGAGTAGTACATAGACTACGGCACGTAGACTAGATAGTATGGCGGCTGAGGCCTGGCCCGTCTTCCTTTCCCTAACAGTACTCTTAGGAAACAGCGCACATTCATGCTGTAGTCGATTCATATGCACCACATACATATGGCCATACGCACAAGAATAGACTACTATGTACATTGGACCTCTGCGACCTCCCCAGTCTAGTACCTCAGTGTAGATGGATAAAGACTTCTGAAAGCCACGGATATCTCCCCCTAGCCATTCTCTCAAACAACATCAGTCGGCCAAGCAGTCCATCATTCAAAGTCAGTCAAGCCACGCAGTGAGTGCTAGATCAAGTCGTCCAGGCGTGCCCCCCTCAATACACGATCGTCTACTTTGTGTAGGCACCACGGTACCGTGCAGTCCACCAAGCTGCTGCTCCTCCTACCGTGTATGCGCTCTGACGCCCTCCCTGTCCTGCTCCGCTCTTCCCGAGTCTGTCAAATGTGGTTTGCACCACCCTAATATGTCTATTATAGCTTCACCCTCCCGGCACTCAGCGCGTCCCAGTGCGCCTCTGTAAATGGGACATAGTCGCCCTGCGAGAGCCAGTACAGCTCATCGCCATTCATCTTGCCCGGATCTACCCCCTGCACCCTCAGGTCATGCTTCTGCTGCTTGTTCGTCCCCGTCGTTGCCATCTTGCCCGGCCTAGTCACCCTCAGGAATATTGGTGCCGCGTACTTCGGCAGCTCCCTGCGCGTGTGCTCCGCCAGCCTCTTCAGCACCTCGCCCTTTTTGGTCGAGAAGCCGTCGTTGAGAATCAGCGCAACGCAGCCTGCCCTGCCGTCATGGTGAGGCAGCTGCACGCCATAGACGTTTGCCTCGTGCACCGCCGGGAGCAGGCCCAGAACCTGTGATACCTCCGCCGTCGACACGTTCTCGCCCTTCCACCGGAATGTGTCGCCGATCCGGTCGTGGAAGTACAGTCTGCCTTCGCTGTCCCACCGCATGACGTCTCCAGTCCGGAACCATGCATCACCCTTCTTGAAGACATTCCTCAGTATCTTCTTATTCGTCGCCGCCCTGTCGTTGTAATAACCCTGGAAGCGTTTCTCAAGCTCCTTCTCCGGAAGCTTAAACAAGAACTCCCCCGGGTCGCCAGGTTTCGATGCCTTGCAAAGGCCCGTCTTGGGATCACGGTGTGGTAGGTCAGTGCTGAAGTCCACGTCGACAATGGCCGTCCCAAACCCGACAAATAACGAGTATAGCCAGCCATTCCGTCCAACGGCGCCCATGCTGAAGTCGTTCCTGCTCAGATTCCACGTCGCGAAGCTGCCCTCTGTCGCGCCGTAGAATTCTGCAATGTATTCCACGCCGAACCGCTCCTTGAAGCGGTTCCACACGTCAGGTCTGAGGCCATTTCCGAGCGCGACGCGCACCACGTGCTGCTTGTCCGTGTTCTTCCCCGTCTGCGGGTCGATCTCTGTCGGCGCTGCCAGCAGGTAGCGGAGTGTCTCGCCGACGTACTGGATCATAGTCGCCTTGTGCTGTCTCACCTCGCGCCAAAAGGTGCGCGTGGAGAACTTTGCCCCCAGCGCGACTGTAGCGCCCATCAGGAGCGAGTTGGCGAAGCAGAGAATAGCACCCGAAGAATGGTAGAGGGGCATGCACTGGATATGACATTAGCATTGTGGCTCACCAGGTCGTCTGTGTGCGCCCTCGCGTGCGGGGACGGCCGACGCATTCGACTGTCAGAGCAGCTTACTGTGTAGAAAATCTCGCCCGGCCTCGCCTTGATCAGCCTCGCTGCAAAACCTCCCGCGGCATGGACTTTTCCCCAACTGACGACGGCCGCCTTGGGCAATCCTGTCGTGCCAGATGTGTAGATCAGAGTTGCCATCTTGTCGATCCCGTCTTCTGTTCGCAACTCGTCGGGCAATCTTACAGGCTTCTTGACCGAAATCTCCTTCTGGCGCTCAGGGGTCAAGAATTCCAACCTGACGCTGGCCAGCTCTTTTCGAACGTGATCGTCGACATTGGGTGCAACAGCTGGGTCGACGAGCATGATGTTTGTACCCGCCGCGCGAACGCAATGCACGAGCGCCTGCCCGGTGAGGTTGTAGTTGATAAACGCGGGCTTGGCTCCGATACTCCAGAGGCCCATCCACACAAAGACGAACATGTCGCTATTGGGGAAGTCCATGGCCACAATGTCGCCCTTCTTGATCCCGAACGTCTCCCGCAGCCAATGACCGTACCTCAAGGTATCTTCCAGCCCCTGTTTAAAGGTCCACTGTTTGCCCTCAAACAGCAGGAATGGCATGTCCCTGGTCCTGGGGTTGGTGGCATAGTATTCGAGGTCGTAGAACAAGCTCAGCCTGCCTGTCCGCTCGCGCCAGAACATGCCCAGCGCGACGGGCGCGACGCAGGTGAGCATTGTGTAGTCGTACCAAACCTGGGCCTTGGCATTGATATATGCTGCCGCGGCTACGGCTGCTGGAGCCGCGACGGCTAGTGGCACTGCATGAGGAAATAAGTCAGTGGCAAGAGCCATTGCGATATTGTAGTCCTCGTAAGGGGCCTGAACTCGTGCAAGGCGCTGTCCAATGAGGAAGGCACACGGCGGTGGAGGCGCATGGCTTGGGATTTTGTGGGGGGGGGGCCCCAAGATGCACACGTACCGGGCATATTAACGACTTATACCGCCTGTGTAGGGGCGGTATCACCAGTGAGCAAACCCGGTGCTTCTTGCAAAAGCCACAGCCTAGAGCTCGGAGCAAGCAACCAAGAGAAAGTGGCCAGGAACACTCGAGGCCCTGCACCAGTCCCGACTTGGTGGTGTCGGACAGAGTGAGGGCGAACGAAACACGTCCAAGACAATTTATTGAGGCATGCAGGGAAGCCAGCAGAATTGGTCGTTTTGGTTGTAGCAGTGGTGCCGTGAGGCGAGGCAACGGAGTGGAGATTTATGCTATCTGTACAACTTCGACGGAGCGGTACAGAGTCGCGAGATAAGAACTGGCGACGTGCAGGGTGTGGCACTCGTAGGCCCACAGGAAGGGATTGCTGACCCTCGTCAGATACAAGAAATATATATGTGGTGGGGTGTGGGCCGCGAGGAATAATGGCTGCACGTCGCGGAGAATATGCGGTGACTGGTTAGGAGAAGAACTGGATCTGGATCATGCGACAGGCGGCAGATGTGACGCCACCTCACACAGCAGGATTAGGGCGGGCAAGACGAGGAAGGTGATGGTGCGCAATTAAATTGTGTATGCGACTGTGTGAGTGCGAGGGCGTGTGTATCTAAAGTATGTACACGAAGATGGGAAGACGTAGACAACTAGGGAGTGTGGTCTGAACTAGAGACGAACGAGCAGAAGTCGGGAGATGTGGGAAGGTGGTATTATTCTAAACAGGTCTGAGACGTAGGCCCAGCTGACAGTGACAAGTCAAGGTCCAAGTCCAGTTCCAAGTCCAGGTCATGCCAGTTCTTGTTCGGCCGGTATGGATCCACGTGCATGCGCGCATGTGCGAGGAGGAGCTCCGTACGTGGGAGAGCACGCTGCCTGGGCCCCGGGTGCGTTCAGATGCTGTCATGGATGTGCCTCGGTCCGGCCAGCGACAGTGGGAGAGGGTTCGAACTTCTCACCGCACTGCGACCCTTCTCGGCACAAGCGGGGTCACCCCTGCTGCATATGTGTTCGCTGCTCACTTCCACCAGGCTGCCAGGTCAATGGACGAACGTCTGGAACGCAGGCCATGGGTGCTATGCCCAAAGGGGGCATCGATGGTCGAAAGCAGTGAGCCAGGGCTGCCAGGGCAGGCGCAGCCCGCGGGACGGAGGCTGACTGCGTGACAGGCTGACAGACGGACAGAGACCGGGGAAGCATTTGATCGCCCAGCGTGCCTGATACCGGCGATGCTGTGATGCATTGGTGCCGCTTGCAACCCCCGAAACCAGATCGCATGTGATGCCGAAGTTTATCTAAGCTCAACACCTGCCTGGGGTACTCCGTACTGAGGTAGATACGTGTACTTCAGCACCAGCTGTCAGACGAGCTCCTCGCAGCTGGGTGGCCCCGGACCCGCACCCTGACCCTGACCCCGGCCTGGCCTGGCCTGTAACCACCTTGCGCGAGCTCGCCCCCTTCGCATGCCAAGTCACCTCCACGCCGGCGACGACTGGCCACGACACAATGCAGCCAGCGTCGTCATGTCTGCCACAACCTTCCATGATGCCGACATGGCCGCCCATGCTCCTCCTGCGACGGCAGACACAGTGACCGTGCCACCTGCTGCCGTGGTCGCCGACGCCGCCTCCCGCCGCAAGGAGCCTCCTCCCGAGAAGCCCTCTGATTCCCGCAGACGCTCTTGGGTCATCCTCTCGTTTTGGCTGATTGTGCTGTGCCTTGGTCTTCCAATATGGTGGAACACAACCACCATTCCGCGCGCCAGCTTGCCTCTGGACGAAATGATGGATTGGGCCGTTGGCAAGGTATGTCAAGCACAATGCGCCTTCACGTTCTCGTTCACCATCATGCATGCGTGCCGCACCCCCAACAATCGACGACACATATATTGACTTGGACCTTTTCCCTCAGGCTTGCCGCCCCGTCTTTCCCCTCCGCATCTCCATCCAGGCGAGCCAGCTGCAAGAACAGGAAGCTCAGAACTTATTGCGCTTGACTCAACACGCCCTGGATGACCTGAACGATTTCCCCGGCCATCACCTACGACTACAGTTGGACCCTCGGACAAGTACTGTAAATGGCTCCGCCAGCCTCGAAGAGGCTGCTCTCGTGATACGCCTCCAACCTGGCGAGTCGACTACCGCTTCACTGCATCCCTACCAGCCCATACTCGACATCACGTACACGCCGAACGCGATCCCATCCCCGAGTTCCTCCTCCTCGTCGTTGGCCACGTACGTCGCCAGCGAGCTGCGCTCCACCTTCGCCGAGGAGCAGACCATCATATCGTACCTACTGTCCACCTCGTCCGCAGCACCCGAACACAAGCCTCAGGGCCTGGCCCCTGACGCTGCCGGCACGATCGCGAAGCGCACGACCCGATCCCTCAGGTACGCACCTGCGTACCACCTCACGTTCTCGCTCTTCACCGACGGCCCCGCGCCCAGCAGCTGGGACATCGAATCGGCCATCGACGAGTACATGAAGCCGGTCCTGGACGTTCTCGGACCCATCCACAATTTCACCATCGATACTCAGGTCCAACTCTATGCTGCCCCCGGTGTCCAGTCTCCTGTGCTAAGCAAAGACGATCTGTCCTCCTTTATAAACGCCGCCGAGTGGCCATTGTCGCCCTCCATTGGCGGAGCCCCCACCGTGAACTTTATAGTTTTCGTTGGCAATCAAACCATTGGGCTGCCCCCGACACACCAGGATGCTCAGGAGAGTGAGACTGCCGTGTCTGAGACTTCTCACTCCTGGCTCATTCCACAATGGGGCACTGTCTACCTCCTCAATCTGAACAGCGACAGGACCCACCTTGTGGTTCAAGACCTCAAGCAGCCCCTCCTGACTTTCACCACCCACCTCCTCTCTCTCCTGGGGACGCCCACCTCCGGATCATTGCCGTTGCGCCTCTCCACCCTCTCTCGCATCCGGTCTGCGGACCTTCTTCTCCGCGCCTCTAGCACCCTGGGCTCGCTTGCCCGCTTGTCCCTCGCTCTCCCGTCCATGTCGATCCCGCAGTCTGTTGCCGACGGTGTCAGCACCACAATCCGACATCTCCGTCTGGCCTGCGAGACCCTGGGTACCCCTGGGGGTCTGATGCACGCCCAAGTCGCGGAGGCTGCGGCTGAGAAGGCCTTTTTTGAGAAGAGCATGGTCGGCCAGCTGTATTTCCCAGATGAGCACAAGATCGCAGTATACCTGCCACTGCTGGGACCGGTTGGTGTGCCGTTGGTAATGGGCTTGTTGAATGAACTCGCTGCTTGGAAGAGAAGAAGACGAGACAAGGCCGAGAGCGGAAAGATGAAGAAGGATGCATGAATTGGGTTCAGAGAAATAAATCTCATATACATAAATATCATAGAACAAGAGAAAAGAGAAAACTTAAGAGTAGATGCTGTCGAGGAGTTCATATCGTCTGTGCCCATATGTTGATCCCTTGGACACCAGGCTTTGATGCGTAAGGAAATCGAACGTCATTACCTAACTAGGTATACTACCTAGGTAGTCTTCGAGCATAACGGCCACCATTTTAGGTATTGCTTTATCTGCAGGGAGACTGAAAATCGAGTAGAATTTGAGACTCCCTCCTCGTTGCTCTCTGCCCCTCTTCTATGCGCTCACTAGAGAGAGGGGAGGACAGAAAGAGAGAAGACAGAGACACAGAGAGTGAGGAGTAGAGTGTAGAAGAATCAGTCAAGGTGTACAAATACATACTATCTCCACGCCTTCTTTTCAATGTTACTTACGGAAACATGGATCGATGGCAAAACGGTCTGGTGTCGACGATTTGTTGTCGCTGCGAAAGAAAGGTACCCCAAAAATGTTTCCGTGAGGCTCTGGTATATTTTATAAAATTGTATATTGCGAACATTGAAGCAGCCTTGGTGTTTAACCCATGTGGCGCAGCCAACATATTAGCACATGTGATTTCACCACAAATGCCGGCTGTTACTGGGCTGAAGAATGAACATTGAGAATCGTCCAATTAAAAAAGAAAATTCCGAAAGGATGATGGGGTCGCGACTTATTTGTTAGAAACTCAGATTAGAGCTTCCGGGGTCATTGTGCCGAAGTGAGGCCTGCGAAGTGAAGTCCGAACATACACACGAGCAGCCCTGGAGTGACCCGGGACGGAAATTCAAGAGGCAGAGCATATACATAAGTATCAGTAGGTAAAATGGAGATAACAAGCAAATGGTCTCTTCGTGAGTAGGCATCTACCAGTAATCTTTCATGCTCACTCGTCCACAATATTTCGGCTCTCAGGCTAAACAGGAACGATGAGAATACACTTGTGCATGTAGCGCACTGACACGGGACCATTTCAGATCCTGCCACTTTGCGATGCGGTCTTGTGGATGAACTCATCCACGAGCTTCAGTGCCTCGACTGCAAATGCCACCATATTGGCTGTTCTGTCTCCTCCAAAGCCGGTGTTCAAGTCCCTGGCCAAGGTGTCGTTCTCGCCCGCCACGGCCAGAGCAACATACCCGCTGTATTGATGGTTGCGAGTTAGCAAGTGTGTGAAGCAGGAGTCACGGATAGCAGGAAACACACGGCTGTCCGTTTGCACTCTGTCTTGAAGCAGCTGGCCCAGCGGTGCCGCTCTCGGCAACCGTGTAAGTGGATGCCAGCGTGCCGCGCACGTGCTTGGCGAGGCCCGCAACCAGGTCTGGGTTAGGACCACTGTAATTGTCGATATTGGCCTGCGTCCAACCGCCAAAAGCAATGCGGGACTCAAGAGTATAAAGGGTAACACCACCTCTAAACACCTTGGAAGCGCCGGGAGTTGCGAGTATCGCGGCAGAGATGAGCCCCCCTGCGGCTGTCTCGGCGACTGAAAGGGTCTCGTTGCGCTCCCGGAGGAGGCTGGCCACCTTGGAAGCAGCTTCTCTGAGTGATGGAGGAGGGAAGTCGGCCATGGTGTTTTTTTCTTCTTCTTATTTCTTTCTCAGATGCTTGTGTTGATGGGAATGATGGATGATGGGCACATGCAGCAGAGTCAGTGATGGGAGGGGGGTTTTCAATCGTGATAGACTAGTATGTCTGATTTACAAATGTGTTGCGTAAATTGTGTACCCACTGTACTGTAGAGGAACTTTCCCCGCCGATGGAGGGCAATTGGTAATCTGGGTTCAAGGCTCGGGACACAGTCAAAATGTCATTAGGCATTCCGAGCATCATACAATCAAGCTACAGACACAACAAGCCGCAACCTTGGGCCGGGCTGTCTGGATGTGACTCATTTAAGCCATCTCGCCCTCTCTCCCTCTCCTCCTCTCTCTGAAGTACAGTCTCTGTGTTCTCTCATCCGCCAAGCTTGTGATCGAACGGGTGGGATTGATCCGGAGAGGAGGGGAGGGGGCTCCCTGGTTACATAAGCAGGTACATGAGCAGGTTTGATTGAGAACATTGAAGTATTTCCTCATCTAGTCTAGCCCGTTGCCCAACATGTCTCAGGCCCCCACTCTCTGGGCACGCAGGACGGGAGACTCACCCGGCCGGACCATCTCAACTCCTCAGAGTCTGACAGCCATCGGGAACCTACCGGTACAAGCCAGTTCGTGCAGCAGCAGCAACAGCGACACTATACGTCCCCTGTCCTCTGTTTACGAGAGTGTAACCGCGCATGCGCTGACATCGATCGGGTACAGCGAGCAGGCCATCATGTCGGACGTAGACGCACCAAACACCGAGGATGACCCAAAGTCACCAACCGACTTGCTGGGCTCCTTCCTGTAAGACAAGACAAGGGCTCCTTTCCCCGAGCCACCATCCGCGATCCACATTCGTGGAGGCTCCTTCAGATACATCTATCTACACATTGGCTGATGGCGCCTTAGCAAAGATAATGTGCTCAAAGCCAAGCTCACTCTCCAGCGCGAACTCGGACTTGGCAAGAGACCAAGCGTTGTCCCGCCCGGCGAGGTCAACATCAGCGGAGAGCCCCGTACTGTCGAGTTGGGCTGGCATCCTGTGGCTGGCTCAGCTGGCAAGTGGTTTGCAGAACAGACCAGGCTGGGCAAGATGATCACTGAAGAAATCCACAAGAGTCCTGATCCCACGCAGCATTGGGCGTGTATTGTGGGCTCATTCGTTCATGAGCTGTGGTTCGTACAAATAACCCCCTTCTTGCTCTCGCTCATGCACACACGCCCTGGCCCCTTTCATAATAACAAGCTACGTTAGGATGGACGAGCACTTCGATGTCATTTACATAAATGAGACATTTCACCGCGATGAGTGGCACACCTTTGAAATCGGAAAAACAAGATTCAATGATCAGGCGCTCAAAGAAGCCGGTAAGTATGGGCGCTGGGACGTCGATTCTTTCTTCTCGTTGACTTGATCCTGCTCACCAGGCGATATGACGATCTTCAACATGAGGGAAAAGCGACCAGCCTACAACCTGCTAGACAACAACTGCCAGAACTTCGCCCTGAATTTCCTGGACAAGATCCGTGTCGGAAAACACCGCGACTTTGCCACAAGTTTCAGCGTTTACCAACGCGCAATCGGGTCGGGTACCATCAAGGATTTGTTTGTTGATGAGCATCCTGACGAAAATGCCGAGACTGCAGACGAAGACGCGAAGCCAGGTATCGAACATCACGACACCTTGCAAACCGCGCAGCAGGTCATGGATGAGAACACGACCAAGCTTGACAATCACCATTCTTTCTTCCAATGAATCTGCACAGGCGGCCTCATGTTGGCCCAGCCTGGTCATCGCGGAGTCTGATGTTATGAGCCGTCTCAGATCCTAATGTCACAAATCTCATTCGCCTCAATGCAGTCCGACTTGGTTCCTCTAAATACATAGTATCGCTCTATTCTGATTATCTACTGATTTGGAATAAAGAATAAAACGGCTTGGGCAGCCACTTGAGCCAGAAGCCAAGTCATGCTATGTGTGCTGTGGTCCAATCCATAGATAGGTATTCAGCAGCTGCACAAACACGTCAACCCCATCTCAGGTTTGTCATCAAATGTGGCTCCATTCCAACTTAGCCAGGATCAATACGGCTACTTCTATCATGCAGATTAAATCCGACTCTGCGTTGAATCAAATCTCAACGACTATACTATATTGTGTAATGCATACTAGGAGGATAGGCATAGGCAAATGAGAAGGCGCCGGGGCACGGCAGAAGGAGGCCATCGGCGTTGAGGTCCATCCGTCCTCCCCATTTTAAACGCTCATCTCATCGAGCGGTCTCATAGCCAAGGACTGCTTTGTGTTCAGAAATTGTACACAGTTTCGATCATCAGGGCTGAGTTCTTTGGCTTTCATCAGCGTACGAATTTCGGAGCACAGAACCTGATCGGCCTGTGCATATCACTGATAATTCCAGGGAAATAGGTCTTGCACACCCAGAAAACAATTTGAGCACATGAGCAATCCGATCTAATCAGAAGTGTAGATCTGCAAATGTACTACATGTAATGTACCTGGGTACCTAGGTAGGCACGGGGTAACTTTCAAGGTCGTGCGGAGTGTCCTTCCCTCCTGTTCTTGCATGTGCAACGAACGAGGCTGGCCAGAGGACCATTTGAAAGCCCTTGCTACCCTACTGCTGAACAAAGGCTAAGAAAATCTATGTGGGTCTCCCTGGTTTGTGTGAAATGATATAGAAGGTATCAAATTGGTATCAGTATACTAATCGCCGCCCCACCCACGTATGTAGGATAAGTACCTAGATGGTAGCCTCTCCACATCGACGGGCTAAAGAAAATTGAAAAGGTGTTGCCGGTTCTATTGTAATTCTCGTACATTCAGATACTGGCTGGTAGATTATATGTCCTACTATCAACAGGACAAGGCAGAGTAACGTAGTCATTCAGGGATCAACAAAACTTAACCAAGGAAGAGAACTATACAAAATTATATCGCAGGTACTGTTAGTGGCATTTGTTCTATAACTAAGTCCACTAGTTGCTGCTAATGACCATTCAAGAACAACAGTATTATTTGCTAATATTGCTGGCCTATCGATAATTTTATATAATGCTTTGGGTACAACATCTTACCACCTTCTATTCACACTATACATTTATATTCCCTCAATGCTCCCCCTCATTTTCGGAGCTACAGGCCCCCGTTAGGTATTTCAGTACACTAATTGCGATCTCGACGCTTGTCACTTCTACTATGATTGAGAAGTTGCCCGCCATTGTCCCTCTAGGGCTTCCCACCACTTTTCAAACCGGTCTTCCACCATTATCGACTACATACGAAGCTTCTTGCAAATCGTTCGACCAGTCTCCTGACTAGCCTAACGCCATTTGATGTTATCGACCATCAAGTTTCTCACAGGCTTCCCTGTAGGTCTCCCTACTGGCCTTCCGCATTAGACCCCCTGCGTGTCTTTCACTTGGGACTTGAGGACAGCTAGGCAGGAAGGAGAACAGTCATGATCATTAGTTACAATCATTTGATGGACCATGTGACGAGAGACTTGGCATTCTCACGGACGGTCTTGATTAAAATCTTTATGACAATGCAATCAGGCAGTTCGGACTAGACTCGAAGCCTATGTTATTCAAGCTCTCAAATCTCTTCTTTGTCTTTCCCGTTTTCTTTTGGGTCGGCCTTTTGGACAAATATCAATGATGAACGAGGTGGTCAGATACAAACTGGAACTTCGTAAGAAGCTCTTTAGAAAACCATCAAAGATTTGCAGATTGTCTATTTCAGGCTGAGGCTTCAAGAGACAACTCTGTTCTGCCCCGGCCCCGGCCCCCCCTCGCCCACCTTCCCGGGTTTTTTCTTTTGGGGCTTTTTTTTTGGGGGGGGGGGGGGTTGGTGTTTTTTTTTTTTTTTTTTTTTTTTTTTTTGGATTAGGCGAATCGCACGGTAATGACGGGCTGTTTAGCCTGTTCTAGAAGCTAGGGGTGTGGGAAATCTTAGTAAACCCAGTCAGGACCGAGTAGTTCAGCGTTGTTCCACCGAAACCCGCTAAATCAGATTTACCCATGTACGCTGGCCGCCAGCCAATTGTCTTACACCATTCCATTCTGCCCAAGGAGCCTCAACGCCGCCTTGGCAGCGCTCCCAAGGCGGAGGCCCTCCGCCGGATGTCGATTTCGAGTAACAACCCGTCTGCTTAGCTTTGAATGATCTTCTTGGCAAGGTCTTTGGTCGCTGAGGCTTAAAAGGGGCCTCCGAGTCCGTGTTTCATTTACAACGAACCTTCTCGCCCCACGGTGTTTCTCATCCACAGTTGTGGGTCAGGCGAGTCGGCCGTCGATCTTGTTTCCCCAATGCTATTTTGTGGTGCCGGGGATCATGGGGTAATTGCTCCCTTATTCTATGAAGGGTGGTTCATTACCCGGCTGAATTTGCCCCCCTTTGAAGCCGTAAGGCCCGGCTCCGTCCGAGGAACTTTACCTAGGTATTCATGCCCCTCACAACGCCAAGCCGAGACTCGAGAGGGCGATGGTACTGAAATGGTCTGTGGCCCCTGAATGACGCATGCACCCTGGTTGAGAGAGGATTGGTGCAAGGAAGCGAGAAGGGGGAAAACTTCGAAGGCTAATGCGATCTGGATATAAGTCGCAAGTGGTCTTCCGTCTATATCACCACTACACCTAGAGCCCATTTCTATCCTGCAAGCTTTCTAGGAGCCAGCCTCATTCGTTTCTTACACTCCTTTTCATACTTTACTAAATAACAATTTTCACTTTCATTTCTTGTCATGATGGCTCGCGCCCTCGCCCTCGCTAGCCCTTTGCTTTTCAGCCTGGTCGCGGGCCAGACCCCTGACACCACCACAACGGAAACCCACCCCAAACTCACCACATATAAGTGTACAACTGATGGTGGATGCACTGCGCAGAACACTGCACTCGTTCTAGATGCCTCCTCGCACCGCATTTATCAATCCAACGCGCCTGATTCCAACTGCGGCGACTGGGGCTCAGGAGCGAATGCTACAGCTTGTCCTGATGAGGAGACATGTCAACAAAATTGTATCCTGGAAGGGATTTCGGATTACACTGCGAATGGGGTGTACGCCAATGGCTCAGACCTGACTCTTCTTATGCTGAGTAGCGACGGCGAGACCGAATACAGCCCGCGGATCTATCTTCTGAACGAGGCCGAGGATGCCTACGAGATGCTCCAGTTGACCGGGCAGGAGTTCACTTTTGACGTGGACATGAGCAAGCTTCCTTGTGGAATGAACTCGGCACTCTACTTGTCCGAGATGGAAGCCACCGGAGGCAAGGACTCGTCCGACCTTTCTGTGGCTGGAGCCGAGTATGGTGCTGGTTATTGTGACGCTCAGTGCTACACAACTCCATTCATAAACGGCGTGGTACGTCTATCCCAGGACACAGCCCCAGATGACAGGTACGAGACCTCTGACATAGCGGCCGATCTAGGGTAACATCAACGGCAGTGGTGTCTGCTGCAACGAGCTCGACATCTGGGAAGCCAACGCTCGGGCAACGCACATCGCACCTCATCCATGCAACGTGCCCGGCCTATACGCGTGTGACGCGAGCGGCGAGGATTGTGGCGACAGCGGCGTCTGCGACAAGAATGGTGTAAGCAGCCTCAGCATACTTTATATTATCCCCGGCCAACCCTACTGCCTCGCCCCCTCCCCCGGGCTTACCGACTCCCCCAGCCGCGAATCTCGCGTTATTGCTCTGAGAATAGATAGAATAGATGGCTGACTTTTCTCACTGTAGTGTTCGATTAACCCGTACAAGATGGGTCATCCGGAATACTACGGCCTCGACCTCGAGGCTGACACGACTCGGCCCTTCACTGTCGTTACTCAGTTCCCTTCTGATCAGAGCGGTCAGCTCACCTCCATCAGAAGGCTCTATATTCAAGACGGGAAAACGATAGAGATGCCCATCTCGACGGCAGAGGGAGTTCCTGCGCAGAACTTCTTGAATGATGGGTATTGCAATGCGACCGGTGCGGATAGGTACATGGACCTCGGAGCGACCGCGGGAATGGGTGGGGCCATGTCCCGCGGAATGGTCCTCGTCTTCAGCATATGGTGGGATAAGAGTAGCTTTATGGAGTGGCTCGACGGGACCAGCTCGAATGCAGGGCCTTGCAATGCAACCGAGGGCAACCCCGACTTTATCAAGACTATCCAGCCTGACACACAGGTCACATTCAGCCAGATCAGGTGGGGAGATATCGGGTCAACGTTCTCGGGATCGGCCAACGGGACAGGTAGCACGAATGGCTCAAGGCCGGCCGTGAGCTCGCTACCCCGTCGTCTCAACACCAAGGGTCTTGCATTCCATAGTTGAGCGGCCACAGTGTCAGTCAAGGATTGGATGGCCCTGGTTTGGCGCTTCACTACGTTTTCAATAATCTGATGATGCCGAGGAGTTGCTATGTATGAGCACAACTTGAAACAGGCATTTGTTCGGCTCACCGAAACCCCTAGCTCTGATGTATATACAGACTGGCAGTGGTATATGTGGTTTCCAACACATGAGTTTCACATGTCAATCTAAGAAGCCCACATGCTATTCCTCTAGAGTATCACCAGTCACCATCGTGATGTCCAAGTTTGACAAGCCGAACTATGCGCCGCATCTCAACTTGGACGAATGAAGGTATTGTCTCGAACCTTGGTCGGTACACACACGCTCTTGCGGAGAGATAGTAATCATGTAAAGTCTGGAAATGCCAAGGAAGCTGAACGAGACCGCACGGAGCATTGAAGGCGATTGTCACTTAGCTACCGATGGCTTGGGCGATCCGAGCAGCGCGTTATTCAATCGTCTTGGGAACAGACTGCTCAACGATATGAATTGTGTAGTCACTGATTATGCACACATTTGAGTGAGCCAATAATACCTACCTAGGTAGCCATGTCTGCGGAGACCCTAAGCCTCCAAAGGTACATATAGACTATCTAATGTAGAGCACATTGCTCGGCCCTTGTCCAACCCACCCGACCCCTGACCTCAGCTCTGCCAGAGTGACACAAATGACATGTGGGAATCTCTGGGCTCTGGCTCGAGTGCAACGGCAGGGACAAGAAGCAAAGACAAACAACGGCGGGATCCGACGGTGCAGAGGTAACAGGTGGTGCACGCACGGGAAGCCTCTGCAGTATTTACCAAGCACTGCGGGGCGGGTCAAGAGGGAGCAGACTCGTCTTTCTTGCATCACATGTGTTTTCCAAACGTACACTGGCTGTAGAAGCATTTGCAATGTTAGAGCCTGCCTGTGAGTGAGCGGCTTCATCCGTGCTGATAAGACAACAACAGCACTTGCTCACTGGGGTGTCATTCAATATTTGTACCGTAACGCGAGTATTTACCATGCCCCAGTTTGCAGCCACTCACTCCTCAAGTCATCCATTCACCCATTCACCCATTCACCCACGTCACCGTCTTTCGGCCAACAAGCCGGAATCCTTCCTTCTTCCTTCCCGCGTCCTTGCCCTACTTTCCCAAGCCATCCTAGCGCGTGCTGCAGCTTACGGATTGATCACCCACCTACCCAAGGTAGGTACCTAGGTACCCTAGGTAGGTAGGTATCAAGTCAGCGTACACCACCTTGCTCCGCGAGCTCGACCTACAACGCACGCCTGCCGCAATTGACCCTTCGTCGCCCACAGTTCATCACCACTTTTGCAGAACAAGACCAACCGGAAGAACCAACTCACAAGTTTGCCCGAGATGCTCTTCATCTTTTCAGTCCTCGCGGCTCTGATCTCGGCCGTGCTTGGGTACCCGCCCAGGCCAGCCCTCGAGGTCCCTGCCTGTCCCACCACCACCAGCATCACCTACAACACTTCTGTCCCTGACAAGAGCTTGTTTCCCTTGACACAGGTCGGCCTTTGCTACGACGACAGCTCGATTCACATCAAATTCACCGCTTTCGAGGAGAAGGACTTCTACTGTACGCAGAAATAACTACATATGCCCCAACTCACCTCTTTCCTCTGACATTTCTGGGCATCTGGTACCATGCTCAAGACTTCGACGACAAGGCAGCCTGCTGACCATCTGCTTACAGACAATCAGAGCCTTACCACCAACGGAGAGATATATAACTACGAGGTGATGGAGGCCTTTATCGTAAGTCCACGAGTACATTGGAAGGGCGGGGGGGTGGGGGAAGAGCGGACATGCCGTCTATCAATCAGGTCAAGCCTGTTCTGCCACTCGGCTCTGTAGCCCCTTGCGATAAGCACCGCCTTGCTCCACGAGATGAGACTACAAGACTAATGTTTGTCC
Organism: Diaporthe ilicicola; assembly: GCA_023242295.1. Classification (NCBI taxonomy): domain Eukaryota; kingdom Fungi; phylum Ascomycota; class Sordariomycetes; order Diaporthales; family Diaporthaceae; genus Diaporthe; species Diaporthe ilicicola. The sequence goes on along the minus strand of JALPVH010000143.1, from coordinate 38,948 downwards.
TGTCTCAGTATCGCGGCACCAACGACCCTCAGACTTATCTCGAATTTGAGGTAGCTCCCAACAATGTCACTTTCCAGGCCTTCAGTGAGTGTCCTCCCTTCGTGATGGCATCATGTGCGAAGCATGTCTCAATTGGCTTGACGGACTGACCCTGGGCGCGGTAGTCTACAATCCCTCCAAGGTTCGCGCGCCCGGCGCTGCATTCGACCGCTTCTATGTCACGGGCCTGGCCGCAGACGGCATTACTGCCAGCACAACTCTCGACTACGCTGACGAGTTGTGGGTCTCCGACGCCCAGATCCCACTGGGTCTCTTCAACGTCGACAACGGTACAGCCCGAGGTACCGAGTGGCGGATGAACTTCTTCCGCACTGTCACGGGCCCTTCGACATTCCCGAACCAGAGCTACGGATCTTGGAGCCCTCCTGACGAGGTCAACTTCCACATGACCCCTTTCTTCGGAGACATCACTTTCATCTAGATACTTCCGTGTCACAGATTACGGTCTGCTTGGTGGAAGTGAGATGGCGCGTTTTTTTTTTGGGGGGGGGGGGGGCAACAGGGACACTGCAGAACATAAGGCTTCTTCTATCCGACGCTATCCACCTGTCCTTGCACCAAACAGACAGGAAGACAGTAAGTAGCTCACTAGAATAATGACCTGCCCTTGATCTCAGGGGGTAAAACGACATCAAGCACACTTGCACGAACAAAAGTGATGAGTGCGTCCACCAAGTGAGAATATTTGAACCTGGAATTTGACACCCCATCTCCTCCAACCCCCAACCGACCCTTGGCCAAAAAAGGAGAGAATACAATCACCAATGCAACCATTTCAGCATGTATTCCATTAGAACAACAAGGCAATGAAGACTGTCATCAACCACCTGCTGCGTTTTCAAGGCAACCTCTCGGAATGAGTACCTCTCGTGATGAGTAGAGGGAACACCACGTAGACACAGCTAGACAACTTTTGACTAATAGTCAACGTTCGGAGGCTCTATAGTTGAGAACGTTCTTTGCTTGGCTCGTTTGGTGGGGGGAGGGGAGGGGCATTTGCCTGACGCTTACTTTCATCTTGCCTTGGCGAGGATGTGGTGTGCAAATCGGTCCATCTGTGGCTCTGTTGAGGCTAGCTTCAACCTCTCACAAGACGCGACTGTTGTCTCCCCGTCGGCATTCGAGACTGAGCTGGCTGGCGATGCAGGCTGCTGAGCCGAGTCGTCCTAATTGAACATGCAGCGTTGCCGGCCCCTCTCCCCAAACGCAGTCCCTTTGTGCAAGCCGCATTCCGCATTGCTCGTTCTGCAATCAAAAGTGCTTTGGAATAAACTCTTGCGAGCTATCTTGTCCATCAGAAAAACCACCTTGCCGCAGTTGTGCATCCCCGCTCACCCGTGTCCAGCCGGCTGTCAGTGAAACAGGTTTGATCGGTCTAGCTATCCCGCACTCGAGCGTCCTGGCGCAGAAGCTGGTACTGAGACCCAGGGCTCCCCTTTTGGATGGACCTTCTCAGGAAACACCGCCCTTGCGTGGTCCTGCATATTCCTGATTGCTGACAAGAGGAACCATCTTGCTTTAACCCTACACGTCCAAAGAAAAATTATATCTGCATGAAGCTGCCCACTTCGGGCTTGCAAGACATTGCCTCGTCGCCCTTCCTCCCGTCACCACCCGCAGTTACGACCGTGTTCAGGCCGGCGGCACCAGCTCCCGTGCCTTTCTCGCTAGCATACGAATGTTGTTGACGAATCCTTCAACAAGGAAATCGTAGTTGTGCGGCTCGCCACGCATGGCCCGGCCACCCTGCTCAATGACAGCGCCGGCGTCCAGCTCGATTTCCAGTTCATGTACCTTGACATGGTGAGTCGTGTGCTTGGGAGTGTCAGTCTTTGGTGCACTTTTGGAAATGAGACTGGCGGAATGGGTGACGTACATTGGGACCTGGCTCCGTCTGCGTGACCTGCGTGAGGTCAACCCGGTAGTTGCCCTGTCTGTAACTCAGGCGGTCTTTGTGTCGGTCCGCCTTGCTTTCCCGACCCCCAGCCTGATTCAGCTCCTCAAGCTCGTCAATTGGATGCGTCCAGTCGACTTCCACGTTGACGCTGATCCGGCAGTCCAGGTCACATTGAGGGAATACAATATGCAGGTCTGCAACTTTGCCCTTGATGATCGCAGCCTTGGCTTTGCCTGTCTTCTGATCGGTTGTAACCCTGACCGCCGTCGACTTGTTCCCTAGCAGTTGATGGAGGGCAGGGTGTAATTGCTGGCGCAAGTGGTTGGGAACCTTGTAAAACCTGTCTGATTCATGAAGATGGACGTAATTGATCGGTACTCGGGGTTCGGGAAGGTTCCTGTTCTTGGGGTTTTGAGGGCTCGCCTCGGCGACCAGGAAGTTGAGAAACTCGTTGTAACCCTTGTGTTGCGCCTAACAGAGGGTAGTGTCAGTACTTTTGTCCGCCTTGCGCTTTCAGGAGGTCTCGCTCACCTCCGTCATACTGCTAACGAAGCTGGTATTGTTGTTGTGAGCAAGGACAGCCTCTGACTGGACTTGGAACGGGATTCGCTGGTTTGGCGAGTTTCGGTCAGTGAGGTGGCCCAACTTGGCCTCTATCTCGTACTGAACGCCATTGTTGGGGTCATGTATGCTGCCAAGTTCCGTATTGTTCACCACAAGCATGAACAAGAAATCTGCGACAGTCCTGCACATTTCATCAAAGGGCGTTGAGTTGCTGACTGTCATTTCCCATGGTCCCAGGAGGCTCGGCTTCTGGCTCGCCACTGCAACTGGGGGCGTCTGGTTGGAAGCTGCGGCCGGAGGCGGAGCCTGCGTGTTGGATCGTGCCGTTTCTGGCGAGCCGTGTCGGCTGGAAGACCGGTCTTGACGCGCGGAATTCGACTGTTCAGCCTTGCCGTTGATCTGGCCATAATTCAGGGTTGACTTGCGAAGGGTAAAGTTGGCGTTCCGGAGGGGTTCCTTGTTGTAAACATGTGCCCATATTGGAGGCGCGGCGTGCCTTCGCTTTCGCCGAGCTATCATTGGTGAGGTCGAGGGCCGACCTGAGCGGGTAGAAGTATGTTGTCTGTGTACACCGTTGGCTTCGAAAGGAGGCGGTCGGGGCTCTTGTCGGTCAAGCTCGTCAGGTTGGACATCCCTGTCGTCCATCTTTCGCTTGGCAGGGGTCGAGGCACGTTCCAGCCTCGTGGCGGGCGTAGGTGGAGCCTCGGCCCTGCCTTGCAAGGGGTTGGTGGGCATCTGATGAGGCTCTCGAGGGTCCCAATCGCTGGGGTGGCCAGACGGCCCGGAGATCGAAGCTTGCGAGTGATGTCCAGCGCTCGAAGGCAGGCTTGGAACGCGGGTCTTGGGGCTAACACTAAGACTGCGGCCGCGCTCGCTATGGGACAGTGACCGACGCTGTGGATCTGTAGCTCGAGAATTTTCGAGCATGCTGGGATTCCTCTGAACAGGAGGATAGGGCGAAGCTTGAGGGTGTGGAGGAACACGGGGTGAGACCTGTGGCGGCAGCGGCTGCTGCTGCTGCTGCTGCTGTTGAGTCGGATACTGTGGATAGGGTGGCCCAGAGGAAGGAAGACGTTGCTGGTACGGGCTCTGTGGCTGCGCAAAGGCCGGTGGCCCTGCAGAATGTTGCCTTTGTCCGGCAGATAAAGGTGGGCCGAGAGGCGTCGAAGGCTGTGAGGGCTGTCGCATGCGCTCTGGAGGCGGCTGGTGGCTCGTGGAAATAGGACTGGCAAATTGCTGCTGGGGCAAGTATTGTTGCTGACTCTGGGCAGAGGTTGGTGTCGAATTCGAGTGAATCGACATTGACCGCTGGTGCTGGACCATGTACGGGTGAGGGCCGCCGGGTGTACCTACTGGGGGAGTCTGCGGTAGTATGGGATGCTGACCTTGGGAGTAGGCGACAGGAGGCCCTGGACTTTGAATTGGAACAGAAGCGTGTGAATAGCTGTCCCTGGGGGGATACGCGGCGGCAGGAGGATATCGACTTTGCTGGACCGGACTTGCAGAATCTGGAAGTGGGTGTCCTGGGCTTGGGAAGTAGCTCGCGCTCACGTTGCCCGCCGAGGTCTGCCTGCTGAAAGGTGACGGAGGAATGTGAGCAGGGCCTGCGCTTGGCGAGCGCACATTGTTGGCGGACAACTGCTGTAGAGGCGGCGGCGCTGGGCGAGCAGGGCCACCGTATGGTGTCGAGGCCGGTGGGTAGGTCGGAGGCGAGGCGAAGGGAGTCTGGTGGACAGCGTACTCGCGCGAGAGAGTTCGAGCAGGCGATGCTTGCACCGGTTGGCTATGGTCGCGAAAGGAGTGAGTTGGAGGGACGGATTGAATGGGGGTCGAGGGATGTGGATGCTGTGGATGCTGCTGATGTGTTTGTTGTCGAAACGGAGCTGGAGCTGGAGCTGGAGCTGGAGCTGGAGCTGGAGCTGCAACTGGAGCGTGTGCTGGAGGTTTGCCTGAGGCCGGTGCGGCCGGCGGAGGTGGCCCGCCGCCTTCGTTCAACATTGATGCCAGATCCATCATGCCGTCCTATCCTGCGTGCCTCTTTATTAAGCGATTGCCCGCGGGGTGTGTTTTTGGGGCGGAATGGGCGAGGGCGGCGGGTTTGCGACGACTGGCAGAATTCGGATGAGAATAGAGGGGAGCTGTCGCGTGTGTCGCAGACCCCTGGCTCTTCCTGTCAACGCCGCCTTGCTTCGCTCCGCTGCCTTCTGCCTCCCGACCTTGGTCAAGAGACCAAGACGAAAAGAAGAATTGAAAAGGGGCGGGGAGAGAGAGAGAGAGACAGCGCCTGAGCTCTTTACTTCAACAATGCCATGCTCGGGCGTTTGAAACAGAAGCGCGCGGATGGATGTAGCGGCGGAGGCGGGCTCGAGAAGCTGGCGTGGGTGTTTCTGGCCCGCGGGCAAACAAACAATGCTTGGACTATGGGTTTATTGGCGAGGGTCGCATCGCCTCCGTGGGCCGGTCGCGTTGGTCACCGTCGAGCCGATGGGCGCAGCAGGGCAGTGGCTGAAGGTGCAATGTTGGATAGACGGGATTGAGAGCCGGATGGACCAACATGGTCTTGTCCCACGTCAATGAGTGTTTGGTCTTGAGCGGAGGGCATGCGACGGAGGCGGGCGGGATGCGATGGCCATGCGCCTCATGCGACACACAGCCTTCGCAACTGCGACAGGGCGCCGAGGGCAAGGAGCAGGAGCAGGAGCAGGAGCAGGAGCAGGATACGGAGCCGAGACGGAGGGATGGGCGGATACACAGACTATAAGGCCGGACAAGGCGGGCGGCCGGGCGGCCAGGCCGGGCAGACAAACACAGATTATACCTGACGTGCACACGAGGTATGCACAGAATGTATAGGATGTATAGTGTAGATGGATGGATGGGTGGTGGAAGGGTGGTGGAAGTGTGGTGGATGGGTGGATGGGTTGGTATGTGCGTGGGAGTGGGCGCAAGGCTCCAGGAATCCAGGGGGGGGGGTTGCAGAACCACGGTCAAACGGGAGCAGTGTCTGTTTAATAAAAATTGCAGGCACACAATGTGGTGTAGTCTAACACGTCTACCACCTGGGCATGCGACATACATATCTTAGGTAGACTAGCAGCTACCTAAGTACCTATCTCTTCGACCTCTGGGATCCTCCGCCTTCCGCCTCGCCCCCTCTCGCTGCAGCCTGGATTCGGGGCCAGTGGGCCTGGGCCGGTGCTTGGACCTGCCAGCAGCAACGCCGACAAAGGCGGGCGTTAGTGGAATCGGCGTGGCTGTCATACATCCCACTGTATAGCTGGCTAGCAGCTCCCACTGCATGCGGCGGTGGCAGGCGCCGTGGATATATGCAGGCGCATTTGCTTCTTCTTTGACTGTGCCCGTATCGAGATCTCCCAGCCATCATCATAAATCCAAAAGAGACTTGACCTAGACCCTACCGACTGCCTTGTGCACCAAACCTACAGTATATGACATCTGCATGCAATTGGCCTGTATGGAGGCTACGTACCTACCTAGTTACCTAGGTACCTAGGTAGGTATCTGGGTTGATGGATACCACACTAGACTCCCAGGGCCAGTACGGTACTTACGTAGGCTGCAGGTGTAGTGCATGTAGGGAGGCGGGAAGTCCAGGAGGTCCAAGCTCCCGCCACGAGGGACTACGGCAGGCTTATATAACCGCACCCAGCCCCCAGCTCATTGGCCACCTTCCCAGCTTGCTGTGCTCCACCCTACGTGTCGCAGTACATAGCTTTTCGCTAGGCAGAGCTGGACCTGACGTGGATGCAACGCTAACGCTGCTGGCTTGTCGTCTGTCGCCCATCGCCCATCCTCCGGCTGAGCTGCTCGTCAGGCCTGCAACGACGCCCATCACCGATCAACATCACCACCGACATCAACGACGCCTTGGGAACATCCCTCCACTCCCTGGTAATCATCTTCAAGCCTTTCCACCTCCACACCGGCTCTTATACTCCAGCCCTTTGCACCTCTCGTGCCATCCCGCTCTGTTCTCTTGTCCCACTGTTCTTCCGTCTCGAGCCATGCCTGGTCTCGTTACAGCAACCGGAGTCCTAGGCTTCCTTTCCGACGAGGAGCCCGAGCTCAAGGTCTTTGCCCTCCAGACTCTCAACGATGACATCGACACTGTCTGGACAGAGGTCGCTGGCGCTTTGAGCCAGATGTGCGCCCCCCTTCCCCCGACTTCACTGTTGTGATGGCCCAGGCCGACCTGATCCTAACCACCCTACAGCGAGGCTCTCTATGAAGATGAATCCTTCCCTGAGCGCCATCTGGCCGCCCTCGTCCTCGCGAAGGTCTACTACCACCTTCAAGCCTACAATGAGAGCATGACCTTTGCCCTCGCCGCTGGTCCGCTGTTCAAGCTTGACAACCCTGCCGAGTTCGAGGAGACCATCATCTCCAAGTGCATTGATCAGTACATTGCGATATCGTCCTCGAGTCATATCCCCCCAAAGCACTCCGCAAACGATTCTCTGCCAGCCCTCGAGACCACCTTTGGCGCCACACTCCCGGATGGCGGCTCTTTGGTCTCCCCGACGACGCCCTTCTCTCAGTCTGCGCTCCCTTCCAAGTCGCTTCTCTCGCGCGACTCTGCCGACAATGCCATCCTCGACCCCTCCCTGGGCGCAGGTAAGATGGGAAGATCAAGCTCCATCGCCACCCTGCCCGACAAGAGCTCTGAGCTGGCCCTCCAACGTGTCATCGATCGCCTGTTTGAGGCTTGCCTGAAGGAAGGCCGCTACAGACAGGTCGTCGGCATCGCCGTCGAAGCCAAGAACCTGTCCATTCTCCGAAGGGTCATCAAGCAAGCCAGCGAAGATGAGAAGCGGTCCAAGGCCAAGTCGCAAGACTCCGCACAAGGCCCCGCCGAGGAATTGATGGACTATGCTCTGGGAATCTGCATGGATATCGTGCAGGAACGGAGCCTCCGCACCGAGATACTAAGCCTGATCCTCGAGCTGCTGAACGATATACCGAATCCCGACTATTTTTCGATTGCCAAGTGTGTCGTATACCTGGACTCTGATGAGGAGGCTACCAAGATGTTGAAGCAGCTCATTGAGAAAGGAGACCCCAACTGTGTGGCAAACGCGTACCAGATCGCCTTTGATCTCTACGACAACGGCACGCAGGAATTCCTGGGCAAGATACTGGATGCGTTGCCATCGGGGGATGCCCAGTCGAAACCACAGCCGGATAAGCAGGGCGAAGAGCCCGCCGAGAGTGAGCCTCTGCTCAGCAACCAGGAGCAATCCCAGCATGAGGAGCTTTCGGAGGAGGCGGCCAAGGTATACAAGAACATACGCGGCATCTTGGACGGCAGCAAGGGCATCAAGCTCAATCTCGAGTTTCTGTACAGGAATAACCACACCGATCTCAGCATCCTGAACAAGGTCCGAGACAGCCTTGAAGCCCGCAACTCGATCTTCCACACCGCCGTCACCTTCTGCAATGCTTTTATGAACGCAGGCACCACGCACGACAAATTCTTCCGTGACAACCTCGAATGGCTCGGCAAGGCTGTTAACTGGTCCAAGTTCACTGCGACAGCCGCTCTCGGTGTCATACACCGGGGCAACTTGACACAATCTCGAAAGCTGCTAGAGCCTTACCTTCCGAGACCGACCGGCATCAACAGCGGCTCAATCTATAGTCAGGGTGGTGCGCTGTATGCGTACGGGTTGATACACGCCAATCATGGCGCCGGCGCGCTTGAATACCTCCGGGATCAGTTCACGGCTGCTGAGCAAGAAGTCATCCAGCACGGTGGCGCTCTTGGCCTTGGTATTGCGGGCATGGCAACGGGCTCCGAGCCAATTTTTGATAACCTCAAGGACGTGCTTTTTGCTGACTCGGCCCTCAACGGCGAGGCTGTCGGTCTGTCAATGGGTCTGATCATGCTGGGAACTGGCAACGCCAACGCCCTGCAGGTCATGTACACCTATGCTCACGACACCACCCACGAGAAAATCGTCCGAGGCTGCGCCGTCGGTATGGCTCTGATCATGTACGGGCGCCAGGAGGGGGCCGATGTGATGATTGAGGGGCTTCTGAACGACCCTGACCCGACTCTTCGCTACGGTGGTGTTCTCACCATCGCCATGGCCTATTGTGGCACAGGCAGCAACAAGGCAATTCGCAAGCTGCTGCACACGGCTGTCAGCGACGTCAATGATGACGTCCGCCGCATCGCCGTCATGTCACTGGGCTTTATTCTTTTCCGAAAGCCCGGCAGTGTCCCTCGCATGGTTGAGCTTCTCTCTGAATCTTACAACCCGCATGTCCGGTACGGCTCTGCAATGGCGCTTGGTATCTCTTGCGCCGGCACTGGACTGGACGAGGCCATTGACCTTCTGGAGCCCATGATGAAGGATCCCACCGATTTTGTTCGCCAGGGTGCCTTGATATCCCTCGCCATGATCATGGTCCAGCAGAACGAGGTCATGAACCCTAAAGTTGCCTCGATCCGCAAGACATTGAAAAAGGTTGTCGGCGACCGTCACGAAGATGCCATGACAAAGTTCGGCGCATCTCTTGCCTTGGGCATCATCGACGCAGGAGGCCGCAACTGCTCCATCGGCCTGCAAACGCAGACAGGCAACCTCAACATGCCGGGTATCGTCGGAATGGCTGTCTTTATCCAGTACTGGTACTGGTTCCCCTTCACTCATTTCTTGTCTCTCGCCTTTGTTCCTACCTCGGTCATCGGCCTGGACCACGAGCTTGAGATTCCCAACTTCAAATTCCACTGCGCGACAAGACCGAGTCTCTTCGATTACCCGCCGGAACAGGAGGTCAAAGCTGAAGAGGGTCCAGCACTGGTTACCGCTGCTGTGCTTTCGACAACTGCGCAGGCGAAGCGACGTGCGCAGAAGAAGGAAAAGGCTGCTCGTCGTGAGAGCATGGATATCGACTCGACCCCGACCACAGCCAAGGCCGCCGCCCCCTCCGGAGACAAAATGGACATCGATGACGACAAGAGTAAGAAGCTTGCCGGCGAGCCCAAAGAAAAGAAGGAGGGCGAAGGTGAGAAGGAGGCATCTGCCACGCCCGACCCCAAGAAGAAGGTTGAGAAGGAGAAGGTTGGCTACGAGATCGAGAACATGTCCCGTGTGCTGCCCGGCCAGCTGAAGTACATTAGCTTCCCGGCTGGTCGGTACAAGCCGGTAAAAAAGGCAAGTTGGAATCCCCATGATCAACCGTCTGACAAATGAAAGCGTTCTTCTGACAACGTGCACAGCCAACTGGTGGACCGCTGCTTCTCCAGGACACCCAGCCCGGCGAGCCCAAAACCCTCGTCGAGGAGAAGCTCAAGAAGGTTGAGACGCAACGGGCACCTGTGGCCGGCCAGCCCGGTGGTAGCGGTGCCGGCGGGCTTGGTGGCCTCGGGGGAGGCAGGTCTGGTCGCTCCGCCATGATGAGCGATGGTGAGGACGCGCTGGCCGAAGCTCTCCGAGCGGCCATGCGGGACGGCGCAGGTGGCGGCGCAGCGCTCAACGAGATGCTGCGCCAGTCTGCCCAGGCGCGTGGACTGGATCTCTTCGGCGAGGGCGGAATTGCTGGAGCTGGTCAGGGGGGCGCTGCTGCGGCCGCGGGCGTGTTGACGGCTGTCGATGAAGACGAGGACGGCGCTGATGAGGCGCAAGTCCCTGGCGAGTTTGACTACTTCACGGACAACGAGGAGGAGGAGGAGGAACTGTAAAGTCTAGATAGAGGCGGATTGTACATTATGAGGCAGATGAGGGCCGAGTGTGTGGACGATCGGGATTCACGATAGACCTCCATCATGAGCTGCGGCAATAGACTTGAATTAGGCTCTCGTTCACAACAACTGTTCGACACAGATCGAGCGATGAGGAAATCCTGGCTCTAGACTCTTCTCCGAACGTTTAATCGCTTTGCAAGTGGATGTCCTCATCTAGTAAATCACTACATTCACGGCCACTTTTCTCCTCGTACATATGTTCCTCGTCCTCTGCAAACCCAACTCCTCCCAGAGGAGAAAGGGAGGAAGGAGGGGGGGGGGGACGAAGGAAAAATAGAAAACCGGAAAAGTATCACACGCCAAACTGACCCTTGTCAGGTCTTCATTTTATTTTATCCGTCACATGTAAGTTCACCTCAGCATCATTCTTCTCCCTGTCGAACCCACACCCAAAGACCCCGCCCGTTCGCCAGACTACCTTCTGCCTCACGCTTCCGCCCTCTGCAGCAACAGGGGCACACTCTGCACACACCTTGACTCGGTGCCACGCGTTGGCCAGGTTTCCCCTGACGTTGAATATAGAAGAGTGCGTTTCCGGCTGGGTGTTGTAGCCGTTGTCAGTCGCTTTCACCACGACTTCTGTGCATTGCGACTGCTGCACCTCGGCCGCCGCGGGTAAGTCGAGATGGCCGAGGTAGCGCCACCTCTTCCAGGCCCACGCTTTGTGGCCGGCATGGCGGTCAGGGAGGAGCTCGGCCTGGTCCCACGTCTTCCCGCCGTCGAGGCTGACGTCGACACGGCTGATGTAGCGCCCGCCGCCAGACACGGCGTAGCCCTCGAGTGCCACTGGTTCGCGGCCCTCGCTCCCTCCCGAGTCGGAGGCTGTCGGGTGGGCAGACCTGTCGTGCTGCCGCACGCACTGGCCGACACGCACCTTGGTGATGGCGCTCGTGACCGGCGTCTCCTGAATGGCAGGGGCGCTGTCCCAGTCCACGTCCCGCTCGTTTGGGCCAAAGGACTTGTAGTCACGGCGCTGCCACTGCGAGGTGCTCTCCTCGTCGCTGATGACAATCTTTGACAGCCACTTGACGCTCCTCGCTGCGACGTGGCCCGGCACGACGGCGCGCAGCGGGGAGCCGTGGTCGCGCGGGAGAGGCTGGCCGTTCATGCCGAAGGCGAGGAGGACGTCGTTCCTGGGGTCGAGGGCCGTGGCCAGCGGGATCGACGCGCCGTAGGCTTCGAGGCCGGTGAGCTGGACGTGGTGGGTGCCGGGGTCGGGAAGGGTCTCGTCCTGGGCGTCGGGACCCGCGACCTTGAGCCCGGCATCCGCGAGCACGTCGGCCAGGCGCACGCCCAGCCACTCGGCATTGCTGATGGCTCCGACGCCCCACTGCAGGCCATTGGTCTTGCCGGCGCTGCGGTTCATGTCGCTGCGCCGGTTCCCTGAGCACTGGAGGGCGGCCGTCACGCGTTGGGTTGTGAACCTCGTCTTGAGGTCCTGCAGGGTATACGACTTGATGTCCCCATCGGGCAGCTCGACCGTCAGCGTGTGGTGGTCCAGCTTGTCGCCGTCGACGACCGGGACCCACATGTGATTGCGCTTGTAGAACAGCTCGTTGGGGGTCAGGAAGTCATCGGTCAGGGCCTGGTTCGGCGGCTCGGCGTTGCAGGGCTTGGCGGTGTGAATGAAGAGTCTCGGGTCGCGCGGCGGGTCAGACGCGAAAGGGTCCTGGATGGCGTGGGCGGGCGGAAGCCCATCGACGAGGTCGAGGGCATGGATATAGCCGATCAGGTACTCGTCCAGGATGTCCTTGACGTGTGCCTGGTTGTGGATGGTGAAGATAGCCCAGTAGGGGTCGATACTCTGGCCGGCGGCGCGGAGGATGACATCGCCGCCGGGGTGTGCAGACACCCAGTCGGTTATGTCGTAGACCTTGTCCTGGTGGGTGACCCACGGGTTGGGGTGTGAGGCATCGTGGCTGTGGATGTCGGACAGGCGATAACGGGGCACGGAGGGGTCACGGATGTCGAGGGCAGGCGATGGCGACTGAGTTCCTGCATCCAGGTCCGCGCCTTGGGGGTCCTGAAGGGCGGTGGCGAGCGAGAAGAGGCCTGCTCCTACGCCAGCGAGCAGGGCGGCTGCCGGGAGACCGGTGTTTGATGTCTTGAGCAGAGACAGTGTCGAGAAGGAGGGGCCGGGCCTGGGCCTGGTCAAGGGGCGTGAGCACGTCTGGGGCGAGAGACGCGTCCTGGGGCGAGACCTGCCGGCGAGACGCAACAAGTCTGTGGGGAGACGACCAAGATATCGAGGCTGAGGGGGCATGATCGCAGGCAAGGCACACGCCCGGCGATCACGAGGAGAGACGAGTGAGCCTGGAAGCAGCAAGGAAATGGGTGATGGGACGCTGCGGCCCGCAACACATGGTGCCTGGTGTCTTCAGCCCTCCGAGCTTGTCCGGGACAGACAGAGAGAGGGAGGGGGAGAGGGGGAGAAAAAGAGAAAAGAGACCTCGAGGACTGGCTTGCTCAAGGTCTGTACTTGTGTGTCATCTTATATCAAGGTCAACCGGAATATGGAATCGACACTGGGATTTAGAGTTTTGAACGGCGAACAGCACGTTTATTATTAGATGGCCGAGGCAGGAAGGGGGATAGATAGATAGATGTATATATATATATATATAGATAGATAGACAAACAGACAAACAGGGCAGGGCAGGGCAGATGTGTGGATGGAGGGAGGGAGAGAAGCTCGGAGACTACACCAGTCCCGCGGCATGGACACGATAGCACATTACACGCGTACACATCCATGGTGGATACTGACGACGAGGCCAGCAGCAAGGCTGGACTGAGTCGGGCACGGGCACGGGGCACGGGAAATCGCCGAATTCGCGTCGCCGATACAGGCACGGCCAGGTCGGGCATCTCACGGCTTACCCAGGGGGTATCCCTCCCCGGGCGTTGCACTGCTGTGGTCCATCACCCCACCCGCTGGCGGGGTCCCGCAGGTACCCGGTCAACTACACACCTACCTAGGTACCTAGGTACCTAGGTACCTACCTAGACTCCCTTAATTACACACCTGCTGCATGTGCCGACAACCAGCTGGTCACCGACACTTCTCAACAACCCTCTGCAATCAATTGGTACAACAGGCCAACTCGCATCATTGCGTCCAAGATGCCAGCCATATGTCGTCTACTAGCCTCGAGTGGCCCGCGGTGCCCTCCCTTGTGGCGACGGTGACGAGAACGAGCACGAGCACGAGCACGAGAACCGAGGACACCCTCGCGTACCCATCAATCATCGTTTGCTTTCGTCAATCCCCTTGTCTCCCAGACCGGGCCTATTATCTCGGCTGCTCGTTGTGTACTGGAGCATAGGAATCGAGGGGTTCCGCATGCGGCAGCGACCTTGTCCGCTCACTCAATTGTTCCCTGGTGGCTTGCCAGGCATTCAGACACCTGCCGCCCTTCACGTCGCGCCCAGGCCACTCACACAATGCAGCCGACAACGCTGCAACTCCCACCTGCGGCTCAAGTCCAGCGTGTCTGGATGTGCATCAACTGAGATACGGAGCCCGGAAATGGATGGCATACATACATACATGCATACAGCGACACCGCGGCCGCACCCCCTTCCTGGGGCAGGGACTCCTTTGTCCTCGCGCCTGACAACCTCCAGGGCCGTTTCCGGTTTCTCCCTCTGGGGAGGGCTACTTATTTTCCTCGTCTTTTTTTCTTGTTCTTTGATATGTCTACGCTGGGCTCCTCGTGTGTCTTTCCCATCTTCAATACAACTTCTCCCTTCTCTTCTGGCCCAGACATAATCCACACCCACGCGCCTCCACGTCACCAAGACCATCCCCATATCGCTTCACTTGCCCCCAGAACCTGAGAGGACCGCTGTGGTGCCATCATGAGCTTCTTTAACTGGGGGAGGGGCGGCGATGCCCCTGCTCCCGCGGTTGCTGGTCAGCCTCCTGCACCACCAGGGCCCGCCGCCGACCGAGATGCCAATGCCAATGCCAATGCCCGCGCCCACGCCCACGCCCACGCCCACGCCCACGCCCACGCCCACGCCCACGACGGGCCAAGGCACAGGCCAGCGCCGATAGACGTGCGCAGCACAGTAGCTGCCGACGACGACAAGTGGAAGGCATCAAAGAGCCGTTGGGATCTTGCAATCAAGCCCGACAGCGACGCCTTTGTGCAACAAAGGAGGGTGTTCGAGGCAGCCCTGGACCCGGCCTCGGGTCAGAGCATCGATGACATCCTTCACCAACACTTTGCCGGCTACGAGGTCCTCAAGTTCAGCGGCTACGTCGAGAGGGCGCGGCAGCCCGACCTGTACGAGCAGCAGAAGAAGGACGCTGCCGCTTACGCCCGGCTGCTGACAACGCCCCCCTGGGACCGCGAGGCCCCCAACGCCTTTCTCGCCTTCAAGATGACCCTGCTGTACTTTGGCTTTGCGGTGGAGCCCATGAGGATGACCGACTTCTTCAGGCTGCCGCGTGGGTCCGGCCTGTTCGGCATTGACGACGACGGCGACCCGGACGACAACCGCACCTTCGTCCCGGAGGAGATGCGCCCGCTACGCTTCCTCAACAGCTACAACAACCGCTGCTACGGCGCTGACAACGGCCACAGTGAGCCACCCACCCCTTTGCCACCCTGCTCTGCCTGGCCCCGTTTGATGTGTCATGTCATTTTGGTGCTAACGCGACGATAGTGATACCGGACCCAACCTATGAGCTGTTTTACGGCCTACCTTTCCAGCCCTTTGACGGCCAGCAGCATGAGCACGGCGGCGCGGCCACGGGGGCCCAGGCCGACATGCGCATCCGCGGTAGAGGGATGGGCGAGGACGAGGACGTGTTGAGCGACGGTTCCATCGATGGTGTCTCGTTCACCTCCGACTCTATCATGCCAGACGCGCCCAGTGGTAATGAATACGACAGCGACGACGACACTGGCGCCCTCAGCCTCCGCGGAGGAGCAGGAGAAACGCCCGAGGGCCAGACTGCGATCCTTTCCTTCTCCGGAAATGTCTTTTGCAGGTTCCAACATGCGGCATCATTCTACGCAGCTGTTGATACAGCTCTAGCGCTTGAGGGCCGCCGTGATGTCCAAATCACCGTAGCGCTGCTTCGGATCCCCTCAAACCAGCACGCAGAGGTCGTTCAACTGGAGCGTGGCACCCTGGGCCGCGAGGCGGGGGAGAGACACCTGCACGACAGGCTGGTGAAGGCGCTCACAGGGGCACAGCACCACCTGGCCGCCGGCACTATCCTGGCATTCTTCGTCTGCCAGACCAGCAAGGACGCTGCGCTTGTGGAGCTCCAGAGAGACAGCAAGACCGTCGCAACAGGAGGGGTGCCGGCTCCGAACCACAACACGCTCGAGTTCTCAAGGACAGGCTCGGGTGGGAGTTCGGGGGCATATCTGTGGGTGCCGGATGCTGTCAGCACACGCACTGCGTCGAACCATTACGAGAAATGGTTCAAGACTGTTTTGCGGATCGCTTTGGGCCCGCACAACGTGGCTGACGGCCTTGGGCGCCAGAGTGCACAGCTTCCACCCCTGCCTTACACGGTGAGAGTCGGCGACATTAGCCCCTCGTTTCACGCCGACTCGCCCGTGCCGCGCCAGGTTTGGGAACAGATCATCAGAAGGGCCCGTCAGGAGGATGCGCCCCGGGCTTTCCAGCTGTCGCTTACGCCCATCGAGAGGCAGGCCCATGCCTATGTTCCTGGCTATATCCAATCCAACCAGGCCACACAGGCTGTGTCTAACCTTGAGGATGTCTTACGGTTGGCATGGGATTCTGTGGCGCCGGCGAACTTGGCGTCAGTGTCCAGCATCGCCGTCAGGGCTGTCGGCGGCCCGGGGGTGGCAAATTTCAGCTGCACCGACGGCTCTGTGGATGAGAATGACATGTCGTACAATGCGGCCTCGAGAAGGGTGCGCGGATGGCTGCGGGACAAGGTGCTCATGAACGTTGTGCCGCAATGGACCGAGTACCGGGCCACAATACCTGCCAACACCGAAGGTTCATGGCACCCCAATGGGAGCGTCACCTTTTCCGCGAACGCGACATGGGTCCACACCAGGGCCGAGATCGAGGCCGCCCTCACCAGGGCCGGCCACACGATTGGCAAAGGCTCCAAAGTCATCCGGATCGACCAGCGCTACTCCGCCAGCGAAGTGGCTCGGGACAACATGCTGAGGAACAGGATCGCGTGGGACTTTGAGACGAGCACTGGCGCTGATGACACCAACTCGGAAAGCTTGTGGAGAGAGTTCCTGCAGGTCCTCACGGTGAGAGAGGTCGAGATCAGCTTGGAGCTCAAGCTCCGTGCGGACGGCAGCCCTGGAGTCGCCGACCCGCTCGCCTCTGATGATCTGGCGGGGGCCTGGGACCGCTGGGGATGCAACCGGCCGTCAGTCGCCGTGGACAATGCAAAACAGCCAATGACGGCGACGACTACCAACACCACAACCACAGATGACACCACGACACAGCCTCATGACCAGCACCACCACCAGCACCACCACCAGCACCACCACCACCATCAGAACGGACAAGCCCGGGACCAGAGCGTCCTGGACCAGGTCGTCCCGCATCTCGGCGCGACCGTCGACACGTTCCAGTCGGGCAAGTTCTACCGCGAGATGTCGTACGCCACGCCCATGTCGGTGCAGGTGGGCGACCAGCCCCCCAGCTTCCCCATCAATGCCCCGGCAATCGAGCACATCCGGCGGCCTCGCGCGGCTGACGGCCTCGTGGCCGACTCGATGCCCATCGTGAGCACGCAGGTCATGACCCCCACGGAGCAGCGCACGCTGCAGCAGGCCTTCTTCCAGATGCGCGCCATCGCCCTCAGCCGCGGCCAGCAGTGCCCGCACCCGGGCTGCCGCGACTACTTCCCCGTCGGCCCCGACAACATGGCCGCCTTCCACGCCCACCTGGACCAGAAGCACGTCGGCACCCACTGCCCCTTCTGCAGCGAGACCCTCTTCTCGCACTGGTCCGCCGCGCAGAAGCGCAAGCACTTTGTCGACAGCCACTCCGAGGTCTTCACCGCCAAGGGCGACCTCCTGAGGGAGTCGATGCTGGCCCAGCGGACCCACAGCAGGGGCAACGTCCACCGCAGGGAGGAGCAGTACAGCTTCTGCCCGCGCTGCGGCCGCAACCACCAGCTCTTGGCCAGCAAGGCCGACCGCGTGCACCACGACAACGTCTGCTTCCCCGGCAACGAGGCCACCGCGCCCGTCGCCCCCTACTGCCGGCGCTGTGGCCAGCCAGAACACACCCTCGTGCGCACCGCCGGCTTCAGCATCAGGCAGCGGCAGCAGCACCAGTGCGCCGCCGGCAGCGACCCGGGAAAACATCAGGCCCCCGCCTCGGACGTCTTCTGCCCGCACTGCGCCCTCGAGGTCCACGAGCTGCCCGTCTCGTACGGCAGGCGCCACCTGCTGAACTGCAAGACCCCGGGCTCCCACGCCGACAGCTGGTGCCCGTGGTGCGGCGTCGAGCTCAAGTCCGCCCCGCCGCCGAGCCGCCGCAAGCACCTGGCAGCCTGCGCCCTGAAGCCCGCCTGCGGCCAGAACCCCCTGGACACCGACTCGGGCATCCCATACGAGAGCCCGCGCGACCACCGCGCACGCACCATGGTGCACGGCCTCTCCGACCTGGGCAGCGACAACGGCCGCGACAGGGTCGTCGTGCCCCCGACCTGCCCCGTCGACGGCTGTGCCGCCGACCTGAGCTCGTGGAACGCCCGCGGCCTCTACCTCCACTTCCAGACCCATCCCGAAAACACGCTGGACCAGCGGGGCGGCCTGAGGAGCTGCCCCTTCTGCAGGTGCGACTTTGAGAGGCGCGGGTGGACTACAAACCTGGAGAAGCAGCAGCACTTCCAGGACCACCTCGAGCTGCGCACCCGTCGCGTGCTGGCCGACGAGCTGATAGGCAGCAACGAGGACCGCGAGAGCAACATCGTCCGGGAGGCAATACTGACGCGCGATTTGGACGAGTTCGACCAACGGGCCGAGATCAGTTCTCTGATGCAAGAAAACGTCCAACAAGCCCAAAGCATCAAGCACCTGTCCACCGAGCTCCGGAGGCTCAGAGACATCAAACCTAGCCGCCCGAGTACGTTGTTTCCTCTTTGCAAGCCCCCCTTCCCCCCTTCCCCCTCCCCTTCCTCTCCCCGGCGTGCAGCTGGTGTGATTGTGTGCTCCTTCTCGAGCCCATCATCGACTGACACCTAAAAGGGAGACAACCGCGGAAACCAGAAGCTCAGAACACTGCTGGAGGCACGAGTGGTGGCGGGACGACAATGCAACCGACCCCGCCTGATGGCCACGTCGTGACACAGCGGCGAGTAGCTGCCAGGGCCTCAAGACTGAACACCACCGGCCATGGCCCCGCGTCTGGTCCCAAACGAAGGGACGGTGACGTCGGGGGGCTCGCAGGACCGCCAACCAAGAAGTCCAGGAACTTCCAACACGGCCCATCGGCCACGACAATCCCAGGCTTTGCCGCTGGACCTCGAGTAACAAGCAGTGTGCTAGCTACCAGTGAGGATAATGGAGAGCAGGAGGAGGAGGATGAGGAGGGAGAAGATGAGTTGGGATTGGACGAGTTGGACGACGAGGATGGCATCATAGACAAGGACTTCGACGACAGCGATGATCGCGATGAGATGGCTGGATGAGTGTGAGAAGCTTCTTTGTACCTTCTTGAGTTGTGCCCTGGGCGGCTGGAAACAAGAGAGAGAGACAGAGAGAGAGAAGGGGAGGGAGGGAGAGGGAGGGGGGGGAAAGGTGGTGGATATGAAGTTCGATCTTTGTTCATTCCGCCTGCCACGATAGTATCAGACTCTACATTGTCACTTGTCGTGCGTGTCCTGAACTTTTAGTATCCAGGTTTGCTCTGCGTGAACAGTGAGAAGTGCCGATCAAATACAACATTGCCGCAAAGTGCAACCAGCCATCGCCTTCCGGCCACAAGCAAGTTGTGAGGTGACCAAGGAAATCAAGTATTGTTGGCCAGGCTCTGGAGGAGATGGGCGGGGCGGACCGGGTGCACATGCTGTGGGCACTGCGGCGCTACCTTTGCAGCAGAGCACAGGATGGTATTAGTAGTTAACTAGGTTGCCCCGGGATTCTGTGGAGGGTGGGTTTAATCAACGCGCGAGAGAGGGCAAAGAGAAATGGAATTGGTCAATACCGGGCGCGAGTGACTTGGGCCGGGGCATTGCGACTTTTGAGCTTGTGTATCGACGCTGATCATTATCCTCCTAGCTAGGCCACTGAAGAAATGTGCACCCGGAAACGGCCACGTTAACGGGCCTGAAGTACCTTTGCACCACTTCTCTTGTCAGGCATAGTGACATATGGGTAACTTATAGCAGCCAGGCTGCTAGACAGTATAGGGTAGGAAGATAGGGATTGTAAGGGCGTTGGGCCGAACGCTAGCGTGTAGGCTGGACTGCAGCCCTTTATCGATAGGCTCATCTTACTGTATCTGCCCACTGCCAGCCATAAATAGGCACACTGCGGGCTACAGTGTAGCTGGCGAAGGCTTCTTTCTGCAGCCAACGCTTATTTCAGAATCAACACATTTTACAGCCAATTCGTGCCTCTGAGCCGTGACGGCGTGGAATACCGTCTCAACTATTTCATTTCGCAAAACCCGGAAGATCTGCTCTAAGAACTGCTTATAGGCCGCGATATACTTAGACATGGTGGTTATAAGTCTGTCATCTGCTATATAGCTTTCTCGTTGGAGCCCTGGAGAGGAGTTAAAGGACGCTTGGAGTGAAAACATAGTGATGTTGCTTGAAATGATGATAGTGAAGTGTGCTTGAATGATAATAAAGAGAGGAGAAGCTCACTTACACTCATACAGCAAGCATCACATACTCATAGTGTTAAGATGATGTCTTCCTGGGCCCTCATCACAATGACAAGCCACTTCTTTGTCGAAGGCTTCGCTGCGTCCCCGAAACTTCAACATCTTATTGGCTGCCCCCTGTTCAGGCCGAGGCCGGTGGCCACCGGGCTTCTGGCCGGGCTTTAGAAGAATAAGCCATTCACCCTGGCACAGCTCAGCCAACTGCAGCCAGCTTAGCATTCTGATAGCCAATGTTTGTGGTCCTCAGGCTGCTGAAAAGAATTAATCGCTAAGAGGGATAAGTCCAGGAATATCTTATTGGCTATTCAGACCAGTAGATGGCCTCTACAGAGCGGTTCAAATTGGGCTAATATTGATGGGCTGGGATTCCTAGAATAAATTCAGAGGATCGGGGTTGGTTGTGTTTGCCAACTCGCGGTTGTATCTGCCAACCAACTGCGGCCTGTGTAGTCTATCGGACCCTGTTACCAGGCAGGCAGCTGGACCCAAGCGGGTGGGACCGGATAGGATGGAACCTGGCGTAGCTTGCGTGTATTGAAGAGCAGACTACGGCCCCTCCCATCAGTTTGACTTTTGCGACTATGTTGTATGTCCTGCAGCCCATCCTTTCCAATATTTAGCCACTATTAAGATATGCCAATTGCCAAGCCCCAACTCTTCTTCCGGTCACTTCCGAGGGCCATGAAATTCTCCCGAGGCCCACCAATGCCATCCCTCAGCCGTCCCCGCTATCTCCACGTTACCGCGAAGGCAAGCTCTGCTACACCTTGGTACGCAACGGCCTTCCACGCCAAAGACGTCCACACTAAATCTTTTCCCTGTACACTCCACTATTACAGCCCGCGTGGCCCAAGCCTTCTCTTGTACGACCACGCTGATGGGAAGGAGGCTACCGAAAGTTCTGAGGAGCTATACCGCCTTCACCAAGATGCGGTGGTCGTCCATAGCGACGGACTAGTCTATCCCGGACCTGCTGCCCCGCGAATCTGGAATGGCCTGTACATGCTTCCGAATACGCTTCTTATGCAACAAATCATCACCGGACATTTGGATTGGTACGAGACCAATAAAGAGGCGAATAAGAAGATAGCAACGCCGTATCTCTTCACTATCCGCAAAGGTGTGTAACAAGTAAAACCAGTGGGCTTTTGAGCTCGAGGGTATTCGGAGGCTAAACTGGCAACCCAGGAACACCAATTCCTTCAGACCTGTTCCTCGCAAATGAGAAGATTGAAGTGTTTCATTTGATGGCCCGTGAGGGAATTGCATTATCAGGTAAGTTTTTCCAATATCTGGTATTTTCAAATGAAGTAACGATTAAACAATCTCTTTTTTATTCTAGCATTAAACAAGACACTCAATGCCTTCTTCGCCTCTCATGGGTCTCGACTCCCTGTGGATGAGTGGTATGAGAAATATGAATTTCTGGAGGGCTATGATACTCACACGGAAAGCGAATGGATGTCTAGATAGGACCATCCTCAGCTGCATTTCATCCCAGCGCCAGAGCTCTGGCTTACAACATGTTGCCGGGGAGAGGAGATGAAGGAGCTGTTGAGGGGAAGGAGGAGGAGGGGAGCCAATGGGCAAACGCAACCATCAGATCTTACGCGGGCTGAATATGGAAATCCAATTCAGTTAGCTAAGGCGGCAGATCATGCTCGCAATCTACCAGAATCTTGTAGCCAGTGGATTGTTGGCCCAGAGACCGGCCGCTCCCATTCTTCTGGCGGTGACGAGAATCCTGGCTTGCGGCAGTATTTCGATAAAGGCAACTGTTGGTTCCTCTAGGTACCTCCCATCTCTCTTCCCCCTCGCGACTCTTGCCCCGTTCATCACCACCTCTGTCACTCTCCGCGCGTGGCAGTCGCCACATGACCACAGTCATTGCTTGGTCTTCAGCCGATTAGAACAACTGGGCTACCTACATATGTACCTAGGTACTGTAATGATGATATTTTGTCCCTTGGCAACTCAGTACTAATAGTCCGCACGTGATACCTCGAGGCATCACCTATATATTGCTACTATTAGCGCCTCTCCCAATTTATCCCGGAATCCCTTATCTGCTATTCGGGGTCTTCATAGGTCGCCCATGATATCAATACCTAAATAGCACTAATATCACAGTACCCACTCTTGTAGCCCGCTATATAAATACTATAGGTTTGCCTATAACCTATAAACCTTTTAATTCCTTTCTTTTTATATAATAATAAATTCTTATTATATATACTATAATATACTGTAATAGTTTATTATACCTATAAAAAATAAATTAACTTAGAAATCGCTTTATCCTTACTTACTAAATTATTTAAACCTAATACTTTATCCTTACCCTAAATTAAAAAACTACTTTACTTTATCTATATATCTATTAAAACTATATCCTAACTTAATTTTTTAAACCCGATACCTTTTTATTATATTTAACTTTAAAAACTAAGGCTAATTAAGCTTTAAACCTCTATTACTTTATATATTTTTTATAATAGTAAAACTTTTTATTACCTTATTTAATAACTTTTCTATTATTTTCTACTAGCTTAATAGGCTTAAAAAGATAAATACCTATTATTACCTTAAAAAAGCTATTAACCTTATTAATAACCGCTTTTAAGCTAATATTATAAAGCTTAACTAACTTTAAATATATACTGCTAAATTAGAAAACCTTTATATAGCTATAATAAAATACTTTTAAGCTATAAAGGTAAAGGCTTATTATATTATAAAGGTAAAACGCTTTTATATTATTAAAATAAAACGTTTTTATATTATTAAATTAAAATACTTTTATATTATTAAAGCTAAATGCCTTTATATTATAACCCCTTTAGCCTTAATACTTAATAATTTTATTATTATCCTATTAGCCTTATTAGCCTTTATATATTATAAGCCTTATATAGTAAATCTTTTCTTATTTATTAATAGCTAAATTAATTTTAGCTTTTATTAAAAGGAATATATTAATTAGTAATCTTTAATTTATATTAAGTTTACTTTTAATTTAGTAATATTCCTTAACCTTATTAATAAAATTCTCTTTATTACTTCCCGCTTTAAGGGTAACGCTTATATATATATATATATTATTATCGAAAAGGTTATAGCTTAACTTAAAGCTATACTTAGCTTAAACCTATTTATTTAACTTATTATAGATATTAAGCTATAAATATATAGATAGTAAAGATTTAAAGATTTATTAAGGTTTTTAAATCTTATTTATATTATTAAGAATATTATTATACCGAAAATTTAAAATTTTAACTTAAAAAGCTATCTATTATTTTAACTTTATTAATAAGTTTATTAAGCTAGTAAATCTTTATAAATACTTGTTTATACTTTAAATAAAAGCCTTATATTAAAAGGTTAATAAAACTTTATAAAACGCCTTAATTTTAGTTATAAATTATTTAAAAAACTTTAATTTTATAAAATAAATAAACTTATTTTAGAAGCTATTTAATAATATTATTAATAAAGTCTTTTATTATAGCGTATATATATTAGCCTCCGGCCCTCTACTTATAGCCCGCCCCTTTAAAAGTAATTTAATATAGCTAAATTTAATTTCTATTATAAATATTAGCCGGGATATATTAAAAAAATAATAATATAGGGAGAATAAGCTTTATTATTACTATAGAGTAAAAGACTATTTTTTTAAAAATTATTTAATATAAATTAATATAAAAATAAGAAAGGCAGAAAAAAATTAAGCTTTAATAATTATCGTTATTAAAGTAATTTACTAATAATTAACCCTAGCCTTTTAAATAATCTATATTTAAAAACTATAAAGCTAAATACTTTATTTTCCTTTAATATTAATATTATATAAATTAAGGGTAAAATTACTTTAATCCGGTTTCTTTTTAACTTTAAATATTTTCCTATAAGCTTTATTAATACTATATATATAAAAAAACTTTTTATCCTTTTTATACCTTTTTAAAACCCTATTTATTATATTTAACTAATAGCTTTTTAGCTAAAATAACTATTAATTATTATTTAATTTATTATAGCTTTAATAATATATCGGATTAATTACTTTTATATAAATAGCCTTTTATAAGTTTAAATATTATTTTTAGCTTATTATAGCTTAAGTAATAAAACTTAAATATCGATTAAATAGCCGGTAAAGTAATAATTAAAGGTTAAACCTTTTATAAGATATTTATAAATTATTTACCTCTTTAAGCCTTATTATAATTAGCTATAAATTATAAAATAAATACTTTACTTTAAGTTATTATAATTAACCTCGGTAACCTTATTATTTATCTCTTTAATACCTTTAACTTTTTACTTTTTATAAAATAATATAGTATTTAGCTTTATTATATAATTATAGAAAAGCTTTATAAAGTAATTAATACCCTTTTTATTATAATAATATATCCGGATTATAAGGCTATTAAAAAACTAACCGCTTATTATTTATTTAATTAATTATATTAAATTTTAATAGGTAGTAAAGAATTAAAAGATAAACTATTTCCCCCTTATTTAAAAGCCTTTTATTATTAAATAAAAAAAGCCCTATAGCTATAATAAGTAATAAATAATAATATTAATAAGTATTTTAATAATAAAACACCTTTAATTTAAAAGAAAATCTATTATCGTTTACCTTTATTTCTTTATAATTTAAAAAATACTTTTCTTTTATTAAAGGTTAATACCTTCCCTTTATATTAAGTATTTAATTACCGGATTAATTTAAAAGCCGGTAAAATACCTTTTTATTATTAACTATATCTTATATTATTAAAAAAGTTATTTATTATCTGGAAATATCTTAATAATTATTTAATATAGGGATTTATTTACTTTAGCTAATTTTAATTTATAGCTTTAATTCTTTTTATTAAAAAGCTTAATAATAGTATTTAAATTTATATTAATTATTAAGGGCTAAATAATATTATAATAAAAAACCGCTATTTAATTTCTTTAATTTAAAAAATATTAAACGCTTTATTTTATATAAAGTATTATATTAAGCTTAATATTATAGCGGCCTTTAACCGCCTATATATTACCCTTAAAAATAAATAGAAAATAGCTTTTATTATTAAGTTTAATTTTTTTAAATATTTAATGGCTAACTTTAAAATAATAAAAGTATTTAGCTTCTTTTAACACTATATTAACTATACCCTTTTTAATATCTTAAATAAATTTATTATAGCTTATTTAAATAATATATTTATTTATAATAAATTTTATATAAAGTATTATTAATATATATAAAAAATAGTATTACGTTTTATAAAAGCCGGGTTAATAATCGATATTAATAAATATAAATTTAAAATAATAAAAATAAAGTACTTTAGCCTAATTATTATTATAAACAGCCTATAAATAAACCCCGATAAAGTAATAACGATTAAAGAATAGCTAATATTAAAAATATTTAAAAACCTTTAATACTTTTTTAAATTTATAAACTTTTACCGTTATTTTATTAAAGGCTTTTTAATAATTATTTACCCTTTAATTAAGCTAATAAGCTTAATAAAATAGCTAGAATAATTATTATTAAAGATAATAAAGGCTTTTAAGCGTTTATAAACCGCCTTTTCTTTAAACTTACTTTTAGCCTTTTATAACCTATAATAGTATATAGTAATAAAGGTAAATATCTTTAATTAATTAGCTAATAATATCTTATTTTAATATAAAGAAAATAATATTCTTTATTTAATTACCTTTTTTTTAGCTAAATATTTAGCTGCTAAATATAATTATAAGATTTATAATAAAAAGCTTTTAGCTATTATTAAGGCCTTTAAAAAATAATATTTTAAATTATAAAAAGCTAAAGGCCTAATTCAGGTTTAAATAGATTATAAAAACCTATAATACTTTATTATTATAAAGCTTTTAAACTAAAAGTAAATTTAATAATCTAAATTTTTAAATAACTTTAACTTTTAAATTTATTATAAGCCTAGCTTTAAGGCTATAATCTTAAACACCTTTTTTTACCTTTTTATAAACCACTTATAAAAAGTAAGCAACTTAATAAATAGCTATATAATAAACTAATAATATACCCTTTTACCTTTAAAAAAATAAGCTTTAATAATCCTATAAACCTTTAATATATTAGAGAATATCGATATATTAATTAAATATATATATACCGCTTTAAATGCTTATATTATAGCTATTACTTATTTAAAAGATTTAAATTATAAAAAATTTCTTTATATAATTAAACAGCTTTTAAATATAATTAAAGCTAATTATAAGATAATTTATAAATATATTTATTAAAAAAACCGGCTTTTTATATTTATAAAATATTAACTTTAGCTATAAGTTATTTATTATACTTATAGCTTAGCGCTTAAAGGCTATTTAAAATAAATAAAA
The DNA here is from genome assembly GCA_023242295.1 of Diaporthe ilicicola. Classification (NCBI taxonomy): domain Eukaryota; kingdom Fungi; phylum Ascomycota; class Sordariomycetes; order Diaporthales; family Diaporthaceae; genus Diaporthe; species Diaporthe ilicicola. Next base: position 12,381 of record JALPVH010000143.1, on the reverse strand, counting down.
ACTTATAATCTCCTTTAATAATTTTATTTTTAACCGGATATATTTTAAGATATTATTATTTTTATTTAAAGCTACTTTTTTTATTAATTTTTTAAAGTAATATAATAAATATCTTAAAGCCTATTTTAATTATTATTAATTCTTTTTTAGCTTTAATATAATATTTTTATTAACTTTATCGGGCTTTTACTATTATATAAATATAATAATATTATTTATAAAACCTTAATAATAATAGTAAACCGGCTATTAAAGATATAATATTTAATTCTTATTTAAAATTTAATAGCGGAAATAATAGTTAATATCTTTATTTTAGCTATATTTTACCTTTATAATATCCTATATATAATTATTTTTAACCGAGATATATAGTTTATCTTTTACTTTTAAAAAAAGTTAAGTTAATATTTAAATATTACCCTATATATATTAATAATATATTATTTTAAAACTAATAAGTAAATAAAGATTATTAATTTTTATATAAAGTAATATTTTAAAGAGTATTATTTATTTTTTTTAAAATAATTAAGTTAATTAGCTATCTTTAATTAAATTTATTATTAATAATTAAATCTTAAGATTTATTAAAATCTCCCCCTTTTTTACTAATTATAAGTAAAACCCCGCTATAAAAATAAAGCCGGCTTACTTTATAAAAATATTATATATATAGGCTTAATAGTAAAAGTTTTATTTTATTAATATAATAGCTAATAAAATAGCGTAAGTTTATAAATATATACGCTTTATTTTCGCTTTAATTTAAAAAAGAATATAAAAGTAAATAAATAAATATTACTTTAACGCCGATATATTAATAACTAAAACCTTATTTAGATTAATATATAATATATAAATTATAGCCGGCTTAATAAAAAGCTATCTTTTAAATAAGATAGCCCTTTTTTAGTTTTTAAGGTATATTATTAAGCTATTACTATATTACTTTTACTATATTATTAAAGCTTTTTAGTTTTCTATACTTTATTAATTTAAAGGTATATAAGGGGCCTTTTAAAATAAAAGGCTATTAATAAAATATATTATTAGCGAAATATTAATATATTAATAATAAATATAGGAAATAATAAAGATAATTAAAAATAGTTTTTTAAATAAATTTTAAACTTAAGGTTAATTTAAAGTTAATTATAATATAAGGTTAAATAATTATATTTATATAAACCTAGCTAATAACCGGCTATAAACCTAAAAGGGTATAATATAAATATTATTAAGTTTTATAAATAAAACTTAAATAAGCTAAAATTATTAAATTAATAGCGTTTAACGGTAATATATAAAATATTAAAAAGTTATTAATAGGCTATAAGCTTATAATATAGAAAAAACTTTATTAAAAATAGCGATAAAATAATAATATATATATAATAAGGCGCTATAAAGAATTTAATTTATAAAATAAGGGCTAGCTAACTTTTTTTTTTACTTATTTAGCTTAATAAGGATAAAAGCTTATTATAGCTAAAAAGCTAAAATTATTTATTTAAAATTAAATAAGAAAAATAATATTAAAACGCTATTATAATAATAGCCCTATATAATAAAAATTAAACCTATAATCTTATCTATTAATTAAATATTATTAATTATTTAATATTTATATAAGCTGCATTATACTTTAAAAATATCCCGGGGATATTACTTTTTTATATATAAAGTGTAGCCGGAAAAGCTAAGCTTTTTTTCTTTTAAATATTAAAGCCCTTATATTTATTATAAAAGGATTTATCTAAATTAGCCTTATTTATTAAAAGTTAATAATTAAAATGCTATTAATTTATTACCGGTATACTTACTTTTATTATATTTAATATTAAAGCAGATTATATATTAAAGGTTTTATATTATTTTAATATATTCCCTTTTAATAATAACTTATTTATAATAGCCAGGGTTATTATTATTTAAATATAGCTAAGCTAAATTAATAATAGTAAAAAGATAATAAAATATATTTAATACTTATTTATTATATTAACCTTTAATTACTTATAGCTATAAATATAGCAGTATTACCGATTAATTAAAGGCTAATTATATTAAATATAAATAAATAGCGCTATATAATATAAAAGTTTAAAATATTAATTTAAAATATAATTAATATATATATATATTAAATTAATAGCGTTTTATTAATATTACGCTTTTTCTTAAAAGTTATTAAGCTATAATAGCGGTATTAAGTATTAAGCGTAATAATAAAGGCTTTAATAAGGCTTTTATTAATAATAATTATTATAAATATAATTTTATAAGAGATATAAGGAAAAGCTTTACTAATTACTATATCTTTAAAAATAATCCGGTTATTATTATAATCGCTTTATTTATAAGGGCAGAAAATATATTAGCCGGTATTTATAAGTTTAATAAAATCCTTAATATTATTAGCTATAATTAAAAGAGATTATAAACCGACTTATTAGTAATATATTAATAATAACCCGGTATTTTTAACTTATCGCCTTATAAATATCCTTTTAATTCTTATATTAATAATAAAGAATTAAGCCGCTAATAATATAATAATTAATTATTAACTAATTATTATCGCCTTTTTATTATACTTTAAATATAATATAAAGGTATTAATTATAAAATTAATTAATAGTTTAAGATATTATAAATATATTAATAAAGCGAGATTAATATAGTGTTATAATAATATTAAAATATTAATAATAAAAAAGTATAAGGGTAATTAAATATTTAAAGTTTTATATAATTATTAAAAAAAATAATCGATAAATAAATTAGCGGTAAAAGGGTAATAAAGGTTTAATAATTAAAAGGAAAATAGAAAAAGCTATATAGAAATTAAGCCTTTAATATTTATTATTTTATTATTAGCTAGTTTAAAGGTATAGGGTAATAGCTTATATATATTATATAATTATATCTTTAGCGTATTAGCTATAAGTTATTAATACTTTAATATATAAATTAGCGAGCTTTAATTTTAATTTATAGTTTAGGATAATTATAATTTAAAAAAGGGGTATTTATAATAAATATATAGGCTTCGATCTTAATTAAAAATAACTTATTTTAAGTAAAATAGCTAATTTAATTAAAGGTATTCCGAAGTATATATAGTATATATTTTAGTAAACTAATTAACTAGTTATAGGGAAGCCTATAAGCAGCTATCTATATCCGCTAAAGCGCAGGGGTTAAGGTTACCCCTTAATATACCCGATCCTTAAAAAATATATATATCTTTATAGGCATCTATCTATATTTATTATTATTTTTATTTTATATAATTTAATTCTGCTTTTCGTTATATAGTTTTATATATTATTACTATCCTTTATTAAGGTATTTATTATAATTAATAATATTTTTAAGTTTAAGATTATAAGTTTAATATCTATTATTATTAGCTATAGGGTTAGTATTATTAGTTTAAGATTATCTATTATTAGCAGTTAAGTTATTATTAATTTAAAGTTATCCATTATTAGCCGCTAGGTTATTATTAGTTTAAGGTTATTTATTATTAACCGTTAAGTTATTATTAGTTTAAGGTTATTTATTATTAGCCGGGGGTTTATTATTATTTATTTAAAAGTTAGCTATAGCTTTATAAATAAAGTATAAGTTAACTATAGCTTTTTTAATAAAAGTTATTTTAATATTAGGTAAGTTTTAATATTTATATATATTATTATAAATCGTTTTAACTAATATTTATATACCTAGTTTTCTTTTAAGCTTAGGCTTTATAAAAGGTTAAGTTAATATTCCGGTATTATAGTTTATATTATTATTTTCTTTAAATAAAGCTTTAGCTTTCTTTTTATCTTTATTTTTAAACTTTAAAGGTATCTTTAATTAAAGGTTTAATATTTTACTTTTCTTTAATATATTTATAATAACTATATATAATTCCGGATTAAGCGGATAAATATTTAGGATTTATTATTAGTTAGAAATTTTATCTTATTAGAAATTAAATTCTATTTCTTAAAAAGGTTTATAATATAGGTTAATAGTTTTATTAGTAACCTTAATAATATTATTCTTTATAAAAGGGGTAAATAGCTTAAGCTTATTTAATTTAATTAAAGCTTAAAGCTATTTTAAATTTTTATAATTATAAGTATAGTAATCCTTATTATAAAAGATATATAATAAGGTTTTCTTATAAGCTTTATTATAAAGGAGATAGTAGATATAGTAAATATATCTTTAATTTTTAAAGTTTTTATATTATATATTATATAAATTTTAAATAGTTTTATATTAGCTAATAACTTTAGCTTAAAAACCCTATAGCTTATTATAATAATCGATATAAAAGATATCGATAAAAAGCTATTTAAGTTTAATAAATATAATATTAAAGCGGTTAATTTTAATAAAAAAGTTTATTATTTAATTATAAATTATAATTAGGATAATTATATCTTATTCTCTGCTAATAAAGCTAATTTATATATAAATATTAATAAGATTTCGGATAATTTCTTTATTAAATAGCTTATTAAGGTAAAGCTTAATTTTATAAATCTTATTATTATATAAAGTAATAATATAAATATTTAAATATATTTAGCTATTAAATCCCGGGATATTAAATTAGTAAACCTTTATAATAAGTTTAATTATTATTTAAGCTTATTTAATATTAATTATTCTATAATCTTTTTTTAATATAATAGATTTATATAAAATAAAGATTTAATTATTAGTAAAATAATTAATAACTTTTTTATTTTTAATCTGCTTATTTTATTTTTTATAATAATACTTTTTAATTAACCGTTATATAAATATAAATTAAATGCTTTTAAAAGGCTTAAGATTATTAATATTATATAGGGAGATTATTTATTTATTATAAAATAGGTTTAAAAATATATTATAAAGTAGTTTATATTAATATTAATTATAAGAAAGAAAGACTGCTTATTTTAATTTAATTATTAAGATATATTAGAAAAGGGGTATAAGGTATTAATTTAAGAAAATATTCTTATATTTCTTTTTTTTAATATATCTACTAAATATAAAAGGTTTATTTTATTAATAATCCCTAATTAAGATAATTAGGGGTATATTAAGTTTATATTATATTTAATAAATTAGCAGCTTATATTTATATAAAGCTTTATTTATTATAATAATATTTAAGCGGTAAAGCTTTTTATAAAAAAGGTTTTATATAATAATAAATATATAAATAATTAATTATACCTTATATAAGATTTTAATAATAAAATCTTTAATACTATTATTTAAGGCTTTTATTTCTTTATAAGTAAAGCTATAATTAAGGTTATTAAGCTTTATTAATTCTTTAAATAAAATAGAATAAAAGCTTAAATTAAGCTTTTTATAAATAATATTTTTAAGCTTATAAATATTATTAAATTTATAGTATAAGAATATATTTATTTTTTAAAAGAATTTTTTAGCTATTTTAGGGTTTAGGCCGGTATAGATAAGATTTATAAATTTAAGGAATTTTTTAATATTATTATTTTATATTTTATAGAATTATCTTTTTAAAATACTATACTTAATATTAAGGTTTATAATATAAATAATTAACTTTTAAAAACCGAGTTTATTATTAAGTATAATTTATATATATTTAGCTAGGTTATTTATATTTATATTTTAATTAGTAATAATTATATTATAGGGGTAATAAATATAGTTAAGATATTTAAATATTATATTTTATTAAACTTTATTAAAGATATTTTTTAAGGTTAATATAAAAGGTAAATTTAAAGGTAAGTTTAAATTTTAAGTTTTTTTATATAATACTTTAAGTATTTTATCTAAATTATAAATTATATTTATATATATTTATTAAATCTACTTATTTTAATAAAAGTATTTTAAGGCTTTTACTTTAGTTTTACTTAAATTAATAAAGCAAGCTAAATTAAATTTATAGTTATAAAGGTTTTTAACTATATTTAGGATATTTTCTATATATTAATAATAGCTAATATTTATAGGTATTATATAGATAATAATAGTTATTTTTTATTTAATAGGGCTATATATAAGGTATAGAATATTATAATAATTAATACTTTTATTTTTAATAAAGTTATTAATTTTATTTATTATATATTAAAAAGGGTTATTTTTATTATTAAAGTTAATAACTTTAATACTATAATAATTATATTTATCCTTTTATAATTTATTATTTTATTTTTTATTATTTTATAAAGGTTAGAATTATAATATTTATATTATAATAAGATTATCTTTATATAATAAATAGATATAAATTATAATAAGCTTAAGGGAAATAAAGGTTTTATTATTATTAGGAATTTTTTTAATAATTAAGGTTTTTAGCGGAAATTAATTAAATATATAAACTATAAATAGTTAATTTTTTAAAAATAAGAATAGGATATTTATAAACCTTTTAATAACCTTATTCTTTTATTTTTAAAAACTTTATATAATTATTTAAATAACTTTTCCGTTATTATTAATAAAAAATTTTAAGTAAAGTAAGGTAAAATATAAATCGATATTATTATTAACGCTTAATATATTATTATATAAAACTAAGGCGTTAAGTAATACCTATTAATAGTATATCTTATATATAGCTTTTTAAAGAATTAAAAAGTTATTTATAATATTTATAGTAATTAAATATTCCTTAAATATTAAAAACTATTTTATTAAAAAAATATATTAATATTCTTTTATTATTAATAAGCCTTAAACCTTAGCTTTTATAGCGTAATTATTAATAACCTCGATAAGCTTAATTTTTATTAGCTTTTTAATATTAAAAACTTATTTACAGTTTTTAAATATAGCTATTAAATCTTCCGTATTAATATAAAATAATAGCTTATATAAAGTAAAGTTAATATAAAGGGCAGAACCTTAACCTTTAAGCTAGTTAAATTAGTATAAATACTTAACTAAAAAGAAATAATTAAATATTTCGGAATATAATATATTATAAGCTATATAGATTCCGGAGAAAATTAAAGCGTTTTCTATAATGCTAACGGCTATTTAAAAGTATATATAATATTTTTTAACTATATTTAATATATATTAATAATAGTTTTATTATTTTTCTATATTTATATATAAGTTCTTATTTATATAAACTTTTTAAAGTTATATTATAAGTATATAAGCAGTATCTTTTATAAGCTTTATATTATTATTAAACGCTTTAAGCTTAAAATATAAAAGAATAATTTTTTAATAATTATTTACCTATTTTTATTAAATCTTATATTTTAATCCTTTATAAAGTTAAGTATATTTCTATAGTTTATTATAAAAGGCGGATATAATATTATAAATAATTTTAAGCTTAGTTTTATTATTTATTAATATAATTATAAAGGCGAAATTAAAGCTAATTATAAGTTTAACTTATATATTTAAAAAAGAAATAAGTTTAATAAACTTTTTTTAATTATTAAAAGAAAGAATAATAATTATAAATAAATAGTTTATAAACTCTTATTTACCCTTATATTATATTAAATATTTCTAGGTTTTTATAAAGAGAATTATACCTTATAAGGTTAAATTTTAAAGTTATTTTATAGCTTATTTCTTATAAGCGAAATTATAAGTAATATTATTTTTAAAATAAATAAATATATTATTATTATTTTTAAACCTTATTTTTATTAGTAATTTAATAGTATCGGCTAAAAGGATATTTTTAAAATTATTAATAGTAATAGGTTATTTATTAGCGTACTTTTTAAAGTATTTATAAATATTATTCTTAGCTTTAATACTAGATTATAATAGGTTTATTACTTAATTTTTAAAGTTATTTTAATTATTAGTAATAATAATATTAAAAGTAATTTTTTAAAATATAAAAATATTATAAATATTAGTTTTAAATTATTTAATATTAAGTATTTATAATATAGCGAGATTATAAAAGGTATATTTAATAAAGAAAATATTAACGTTATTAATAACTATATTAACTATAATAATAAAGGTATTATTAATTTAGTTAGCTATTAGCTTATAGTTTCTTATATACTTTTAAAGCTTATTAAAAGTAAAAATGCTTTAATAGGGCTTTAAAGTAAATAAGTAAAAAGGTATTATTATTATAATAAGTTAAACCTTTATATTATTATAATAAATATTAATAGTAAATTAGATTTTAATATTAATAAAAAGGCAGTTATTAAATTTAACAATTATAAAAAAATAATATTATTTTATATATCTTAAAGTATTAATAATATTATTATTAAATAGAATAATAGGTTTATTATTTATAAATATAAAATAAATAAATATAAAGAAAACTTATTTTATTAGCTTTTTTTTATAGTTTTTATTATTATTTTAATTAAAGTTTTTAAATAGCTTTAAGCTAATATTAAGATATTTTATATAAGTAAGCTTATAGATATCCTTAATTATTATAGGAAAGCTTTTAAATTATTTATTAATTTAAAATAGATTAATTTAATTAAAATCTATAGTAATACCTTTAAAACTATAATTATTAGTAGGTATTTTATTATAGTTATAAATCTTATAACGGCTTAAAGTAGGTAATATATATTAAAAGGTAATAATATTCTTAATAAAGTTAAGGTTTTTAAAGTAAGATATAGTTAAGCTATATAAAAACGCTATAATATTATTTTATATAATTTATTCTATAATTATATTTAGGATATAAAGGTAGGTATTATTATTAAAAAAAGGTTTAATTATAATAAGTAAGGTATAAATACTTTTTTTAATTTTATTAAATTTAATAGTTAAGGTGGATAAATAAGGGAAAGATATAGATTTTTAAGTAATTTAATTTAAAGACTTAATTTATAGCTATACCTTATTCTTTATAGATTTATTTATAATAATATTATTATAAAGAGTAAATTAGTTTATAATAGTTTTATTATAATTAGTTAATATATTAGGTTTACTAATATTAATAATAGTAATATAATTATTATTGCTTACTATTTTTATTAAGTTATAAGTTATTTATAGGTTTAATAATAGCGATAATATAAAAAATTTATAAAAAGGGTAAAGTTAAATAAGGTAATTATAATATTAAGGTTAAAAGTAAAAGAAAGTAAAAGTTATTAAAAGAAAGTAAAGGTAAATAAGTTATTAATAAGTTATAATAAATAAATAATTAAGAAAGGTATATCTTTTTAAAGTAATAAAAGTTTAATAATTAAAACTTTTATAACTTATAGCATTATTTATATTAAAACTTTAAATAAAAAAATAAAGAGATAATAAATAAGTAAAGCTTATTTAAATAAATATTATATATTAAAAATAATAAAAATTTATTTTATTAATATTTATTTTTATATATTATTCTAGTATAATTATTTAAAACTGTTTATAATATAATATAAATATATTACTTATAAGGGAATTTATTATTTAATTAGTTTTATAAGGCTATAACGCTTATAATACTTATTAACTAGTTTTAAAATATTATAAAGAAGATTATTATAAGGTTTTTAAGTTATTTCGTTATAGTTTATTTATTTAATTTTATAATAAAGGGATTACTTTCTATTTATAGGTTTTTTTAATAGGCTATAATTAATAATAGCTTTAATAATAAACTTTTCTTAATTATCTTTTATAATTAAGCTTTAAAAAAAAGGGTTTTTAAGGCTTATATAAGTAAGGCAGAAAGTAAGTATTTAATAAAAAAATTTTTAAACTAATATAGCTAAATAAATAAATTTAATTAGTATTTAAAAGGGCTAATTTTTTTAATAATTTAAAAGGGTTCTATATATTAAAAAGATAACTTAGTTTAATAGTTTAAATAATAATTATAATATCCCGGTTTTATTAATTTTATATATATAAAGTTTTTAGCTTTAAAAGTAAAGGGATATTAATATCGATTATTATAATAAGCTTTTATTTTAGCTTAAGCTATTTAAAGATATTTTACTACTTTTTTATATACTATTTATTATATTTATCCGAATTTATATAAAATAAGATTTAATATTAAAAGAAATCTATATAATAAATATTTATAAAGTATAATAAAAGGTAGCTATTTAATTAAAGTAAATTTCGAAATATTTATAATAAATAGGATATAAGATAAGTATTATTTCTATAAAAATAGATTTTAAAATCTACCGATATAAAAAATAAGGCTAAAAATAATAGTTTAAATTAAATATTTAGCTTAACTATTAATAGCGGTATAACTTATAGCGGTTATATAAATATTAATCCTAGCTATATTATAAAGTTTTCTTTATAATAAACTTATAAATTTTTTATTTATATTTAAAATAAAGATATTTAAAAGTTTTTAATTTAGGTAAATATATATAATATAAGTTTTAACTTAATTTTTTATAATATAGTTTATTTCTTTAATTAATTTATAAATAAACTTAAAAGTTTTATATATAATAAGAAAAATATAATTATAACTTTTAATAAATATAAGTAAGCTAATAATAAAATTAAGATATAAAATAAATAAAGAAATAATAAAAGTTTCGATTAATTAAAGGTTATTAAAAAAAAGTTAATATATAAAATTATATAATCTATAAATAATATACTTAATAATATAAAATTCGATTTCTTTTTATATATAAAGAAAAAAGGCTATATCTATGAAATTAAATAATATAATAAATATTAATATATATATAATTATTATATATTAAATAAAGTATTTTTTTAATTTAAATTATAAGTATAATAAGTCTTATAATACCTTTATTAATATAATATAATAAATAACTTTTTAAATAGATTTAAAAGTTATATAAAGTTAAATTTAAATTATTTAAATTATTTTTAATTCGGTTAAACTATTAATAAAGGTAATTATAAATTAATTTAAATATATAGTTTTTTATTAATATATAAATTAAATCTTATTTAAATATAAGAGATATATATAGCTTATTAATTATTTATTTATATTTATTAAAATTAATTATTTTAATTATAGGAATATCTGCTATATTAATTTTATAAAAAGGTTTAAGTTTAGCTATTTTAGGTAATAAGGTAAGCGATATAATAATAATTTTTAAAATTAATTAAAATAAAAGGTTTAAATTTTTTAGCTATAAAATACTATAATTCTACTAATAAATAATAATATATAATTATATAAGCGGCTTTATTAAATATTTAATAAGTTTTTAAAAGGCGTTTTTATTAATAGTTTTAAATAAGTAAAATAAAGAATTAATATTTATATATAATTTATTTAAATAATAAATAATTTTAATTTTATAAGTATATTTAGCTAAAAATAATTATTATTTTATAATATAATAAGCGTTTTAAGGAAAATAGGATATTAATTTAAATATATATTTAATAAACTTATAATTAGTAATAACCTTAATATTATTATAATTAAAATAATAAAAGTATTTTTCTAAGGTTTAAATAAGTTTTAATATTTCTAGCTTAAATATAAAGTATTTTTTTTTATAAAATTTAAAGTTTAAAATAAAAATAAAATAAATTAATTTTTTCTATTTATTTAAATTTAGTAAAGGCTAACACTTATATTTAAAGCGTTAATATTAATATAAAAAATAAAGGGTTTTAAGTAATTAGGAAATATAAGGTTTATTATATTAATTAATATAATTTTTAATTTATTTTATATATATTAATATTTTATTTATAAATAATTATAATAAGCTTATTTCTTTTTCTATATTATAATAATATTAGGGTTTATATTAATAAATAGATAAGTTATTTAAAAAGGGAATTTATAATAATATATATATATATCTTATTAGAGGTTAGCTTTAAAACTACCTTTAAAACCTAATATTTTAAGCTTATTAAAAGGGTTAGTAATAATAATGTAATCCGGTATAAAATCTTTATAATATTTTATTAAACCTATCTTAATTTTAAAAGATTATAGGTTAAAGAGTATTATTAGATTTTAAATAGCCTTTATCTTTTTAGCTATAGTAAATAGTTTTAATTAAAATATAAAATAACTTAAGGCCTTTAAGCTTAATTATATAAAATAATATTTTAATAGAGATATAATATAACCGCTATTTTTAAAAATAATAAAGGTAATTTTTAAATATTAAAGGTGCTATTTAATTAAATATAAAAATATAATAATATTATTAATATAAATAAAAATAAATTATTAAAGATAAAAGTTAAAAAGATATTTTATATATTATTAAAAAAAGGTAAATAAGTTTATTAATTCTATAATATTAATAGTTATTTATTTTAAATTATAATAAAAGGTAATAAATATTATTTTTTAGCAATCTTTATTTATAATAGGTTATTAAAAAAAACTTTTTATTATATTTATAATAATAAAAATTA
>JALPVH010000142.1:0-142057 GCA_023242295.1 Diaporthe ilicicola | reverse complement strand
TTTTAAATATATATAAATAATAGTTTAAGCTTAATTAATAATTATCTCGGTTTTATATAATAAGCTAAATAATTACTTTTAAATAGTTTTATAAAATAAAGTTATAATAAATATATATATAAGTAAAGCTAAAACTTTAATTAAAGTAATAATAGCTTTTTAATATCGCTTATTTCGAGTAACTTATATTTAAGTTATATAATAATAGCACTTTTATATATTAGTAATGCTTAATAGCGTTAAATTAGCTTATAGCTTATAATAGTTTTAACTTTAATAAATTAGTTTATATTAAAGCTAATAGTTTATTAAAAGTATTAATATAAATAAATTAAATATAACTTAACGCTATAGCTATTAGCGTAGAATAGCAGCTTTTAACTATAAATAAGCTTATAGAAGATTAATAAATTATTATAAAAAGCTTTATATAATAAAACGTATTATATTAATTTTAAAAGATATATTATACTTTATCTTTTTTAAATATTTATTATTATTTTAGCTTAATAGAGAAATTTAAATAAATAAAATAATTAATATAATTCTTTATATAATTTATAAGCTAATATTAAAAATATATAAAGCAATAAGCCCTTTAAATATACCCTAATTAACTATATAGCTTTTTTTAATATTAAGCTATATATATAGGTTAAGCTATATTAGTAAAAAGGGTTATAAGCTTACTAATATTATTAAATTAGTTTTTAGCTATAAAAAAGTAATTTAATAAATATTTTAATAGGTTTTTAAATAAAAAAAGCGGTAATTATATATAAAGAAAAGCGTAAATAATAATAATAAATAATTTATAAGTAAAAGTAATATTTTTTTAATTTATAAAATAATTATAATTAGTTAAAAAAGTATATATATAGAAAATAGTTTTTATACGTTATAAAGCTTAAGGTAATTTAATATATTTATTATATTATAACTTTTATTTTTAAAATAATATTAATTTATAACTTATTAATTAACTTTTTTAATTATATCTTTTTTCTTTTACCTTATATTTATTAAAAACTTATACTTTCTTAACTTTTTATTATTTTTAATTACCCTTATTTTAATTAGCAGCTTTAAACTTTTTTATTAATACCCTTATATAGTAAAAATATCCCTTAATAGCTTTAATATACTAATTAACCTTATTAATATAAAAATATAAAAAATCTATAAATTCCTTATTTATATTAAAATTATTTATTTTAAATTAATATTAATACTATATATACTTTTTTAAATTATTAAAATAGGCTTTAATTAGATTAAACTTAAATAATTATAACGGTAAATAAATTAGCCTAATATCTTTTTCTTTAATAGCATTATAAACCTTTTTATTATAATATTATAAGGTATTATTTAATATTAAAATAAATTATAAGCTTAAATATAAATTTATTTAAAATAAAACCTTTTTTTTAAGCTATAATAAAAAGAATTTCTTTATTATATAACCCTTATATACCGTTATATTAAATAAGCTATTAATTATAATTACCGGTAATATATAATAATAAGCGCTTTATTTAAAAAGATTTTATATCTATAGCGTATATTTAACTAATACCTATTTAATCCTTTTTATATTATCCCTTTTATTAATAATAAACTTATTATAAAAAATAAATATATCGATAATATATATAGCTTTTAAGATTTAAAAAAAATAATAGTTATAAAGGTTCTTATTATACTAATAAGCTAGTATATAAATTCTTTTATTTAATTAATTACTTTTTATTAAAGCTTATAAAATTATTATAATTAAGTAATTAATATAATAATAATTAATAAGGAATAGCTATATTTTATCGAGATATATATCTAGCTTTTTAATTAAAAGATTCTTTAATTTCTATTCTATATAAATTAAATATTAATTAAGCTAAATAGCTTTATTATAAGAAAAAAAGATTATAAACCTTTAAAGCTTATTATTATAGCTTAATATTATTCGATAATATTAATAAGGGTATAGTTAGGGCTATATCTTTTATAATAATAACCCTTTTCTAATAATACTATATAATACTTTTATTATAGCAGAATTTAGCTATAAGCTATTTATTTAATAGCGATAAGTTAAGGTATAAATAAAACTATAATATTTATAACTTAGTTTTTATTAAGCGGTAGCCCTTTATTATAAAAAGCCTTAACGGTATATTAGTAATAAGGATATTAGTTAAAATTATAAAATTAGTAAGTGCCTAACCCTATCTGTAAATTTAGGTATAGTAGTTAGGCCTGCGCTAAGTAACCGGGGGGGGGTTTTACTTTACTTGCAATAGATAGCAGTATGTTAAGAGGAAGTCCAGATATCATTTACGCGACTCTACCCATAATGCATCCATGGATGCACGTCACCGATAAGATGCCGGGGGTCCCCCTCCCTCGGAGACATTGCTCCACTCGCTGCGGCTCTGGACTCATTAAGAGGGCGACTCGTCTCCACAAGCGACTCGCGGTTGGCCTGGCCCGGCCTGTTCTTTTGCCCAGCTGACTCCCTGATGGCAACGTCACAGGCGAACCTCGACAGCACAATTCCAAAGTAACCATCAGCGCCCCGGGACCCCGTGATCCGTTCCATCAATGCCCCAGCAAGCGTCATCAAAGGGCAGCCGGAAGCGCACGAGGACCGGCTGCCAACGATGCCGGATACGCAGGATCAAGTGCGACGAGTCCAAGCCCGTGTGTCGACAGTGCCAAGCCAAGGGGTTCAAGTGCCAGCCCATATCCACTTTGAAGTGGGAGGACGAGTACGCCTCGCGGGGCCTGGCGTTCGGCCGCAGCGGCGTGTGGTCAAAGGGCCCACCCGCCGCCAAATCCCCGGATTTTACCGCCGTCGGGCTCAACGACACTCTCTGGTGTGATATCCCTCCGATACATGCCTACAGCTTTGTGAATGCCATCATCGGCAGACAGCCTGACGACGAACTCGCCTTGACTTATGTCGGGCCCTCAAAGGCTGGGTTTCCGCCATTGCTTTCGCCGCCTGGACAGTATGAGGGAGCCGGAACCGAGCAGTTTGACAGTGATGATGCTCTGGATTTAGAGGCATCCCTCTGCACACAAGTTTCACAACTGGGCAAGACACGAGCATCAATATCACCGAACATCAGCCCAACACCATCTTTTCTGTCACTGAGCTCTATCCACTCAACCCTCTTGACATATTATGTGGAGAGGCTGTGCCCATTAACAGTTCCGAGTCCACTGTCCAAGTCTCCGTTCGCAACGCTGATACTCCCCTTCTCAATATCCAAGTCACCAGCTGCCCTAAGATCAATGCTTGCGCTTGCCGCCAGCCACCGTGCAAGACAGGATGCTACCTTCAAGGCCACGGCGCTACAACTAAGCGGCGGTGTTCTCCGTTACCTGGGCCGCAGGATGACGACTAACAATACCACCCAAATCGCCCTCGACCCAGAAACCCTAATCATCACAATGATGCTCTGTCTCATGGGCATCATCCGCGACTGCGATGAGCGGTGGGTCGTGCACCTAAAAGGCGCTCGAGATCTCATCCGGCTGCGCAGGCAGGCGCTCCTTTCTGCAGCACCACAGACCCAATCATCCATCGAGCTGGTTGGATTCGCCGAGAGGTTCTTCGCCTATCAGGACATCATCGGTCGGACGGCCTGTGGCGAGGAACCAATCTTTGACGGTGATTTCTGGGTGGCCCAAGGGACCAGCGACAACACCGACGCGTGGCTGGGATGCTCGCCGGAGCTTGTGTCCATATTGTGCGAGATCACGGAACTGAGCCGGCAGCGATCAAGAAACCTGGCCGTGGCAGCAACAACAGACGCTTTTCTCTCCCAGGCATTTGCCATAGAGAACAGGCTTGGCCGCCTCGAGCAACGTTCGCCTGACCCGGAGGACGCCATACTCCAGACAACGGCCGAGCTGAAGAGGCTTTCGGCTGCCTTGTATCTCGAGTGCGCCATCCGCGGCGCCCGGCCGTGTTCGCCGCGGGTCGGTGCCGCCGTGACCCAGCTCCTGCGGCTCGTCTCTGTGCTGCTGGACCGAGACGTCACGGCCGGGCTCGCGTGGTCCATCTTCGTCGCGGCGGTTGAGCTGGACCCGCTGCAGGACCAGGTCTGGACGGCTGACGACACGGCGTCGTCAGCTGTGCCGCGCCATGCTCGCAACTTTGTCCTGTTTGCTCTCGACAAGATGGCCGCGCGTTCTGTGTCGAATATCTCGCAGACCCGCTCGGTCATCGAGAGGGTCTGGCAGTCGAGGGACATGGATGCTGTCCCCGACGAGCACCGCGGACGCAACGACTGGGAGCAACACGTCGCTCCGTTCTGTCACGGCCTCTCCTTGGGGTAGTAAACACACCCTGGAAGCATCACCGTGATACGGCAACCTGACAGAATCCATCTGAAAACCAAATACTAAACCACATGGTACTGCTCCCTATCAAACGTGCTATTTGGCGCTGTCTCTCACATGCAGCACCGCCGTCCTGCATTGACTATATTGCGACGAGCATCTTGCGACAATGCCCTCGGCGCAACTTGGGAGAGAAACATTTTCTTGCGAGGAGACTGGCGCCTCTCTGATGAGCATGAATGACAGGGGGGGCTCTGAATCATCTGCAACTTGGGATTTGGCAATACCTAGGTACCGAGATTGACAGTTATTCAACGAGCTATTCAAATTTGAAGAAAATACTGATGGCTTATCAGAGACTACGCGGTATCCAACAACTGAGAGCTATTTGAAATACCCTCGAAATAAGGTTCTAAACTTTTGAAGATATACGAAGATATACGGCCTAGAATTATCACTGCTAGTCGGTCTCTTGCAAAGACTCAGATACTTTGGAGACAGGAATTTATATTTAATGAGTGTGTGCGCATGACCTTTGGTCTTATCCTGCTCGAATTCCTCAAAGAACAATTTCTCAAATATGGCGTGATGCTATGAATACACACCAGGACTCAGATTTACATCTTCTTATATACTCCTTCCTGGGCACGAGCCCATTCACCTCCGTATCGCTCCAGGATTTCCCACCCCCTCTCGCCGACGAGCAGGGGATCGCTCGCCTCAAAGTACGACTTCATATAATCCTTGGTTGCTTGATCCTGCAATAACGGTCAGGAGACATGCTCGAACGCCAGTAGACTTCCCCCATGGTGCGTCATGATCCAAAAGTTGTGGGGGTGGGGGAGGGAGATCCTTACCGCCATGAACCACTCGGTGCTCTTGCTCCAATTCTCGACCCATTTGAACTTGTTCGGCTCGCCCTTGAACCTGAAGACTTCGAAGCTCAGGCACTCGGGCTCAGCCGAGGCGCGGCCGAAGGCCGTCCAGAAGTGTCCCTGCCACTCGTCCACTTTGTCGGGCTGGACTGTCACGGTGACCACGAGCGTGAACCCATCGCTTTTCTCCATTTGTGGGAACGACATCTTTTCTTGGGTCTGGAGGCTTTCTCCGGATTGCCGGCAAGTTTTAGATGTATTGTACTGAAAGCGGTTTATAAGGTTTGAGTATGCTGACACGGAACCAATACTCGATTGGGGGAGCAGAGAGGCGGGGTTTTTAAATGTTGCATCGCAGTAATCTGCGTCAAGAGGTGATTCCTGGGCAACGCTCCACACAAGGTAAGCACTTAATTATGCAACAGTTGGTAATCCGTAGGGATGGTTCAAGTTACCAACAGGTCAGCAGCTAGATGTCGCGATTGGTTTCCTTGAGCTCCGCACTTCGACCAACAACGAACACGTGTCCCAGGCCTGCTACAAATTCTTTGAATCCCTCTGAGAGCTGATTCGTCCCTTTTTTTTTTTCTTACCACTAAAATCTCGGGGAGTGAAATCCCGATGCACTGGGAGTATACAGCTTGGCAACTCTTTGAAGAGCCACTCATTACATAGTACACGGTTGATGTACAGAGAAACAGAGCCAATTGATGTTAGGGTGAGTGAACATGTGTGGAACTTCTGATTAGGTTTCACTAATTGCAATTTCAAACTACCAAAATAAGTCCTGGACCGAGCTTATCCAGTCCAAAGAGAACAAATATAGGCTTCGAGCAGCACGCACAGCGTGTGCAAGCAACAATGCGGACTCGGGCCAACGCGTCTAGCAATCAGGTCGTCTGCTCTCTTTCTATGCATGATTATCTATGGGCTTGGAAATAATGTAGCAAGAACTACTTCCTCCTGTTCCCTCCCGTCTGCAAATGCTGCTTGCCAGTTTCCTCGGTTTCTATCGACTTTTCCTTGATGAACAAGCTCGAGAAGAAACCAACACAGGCAAAGCCGGCCATGACATACCACACCCACCGGAAAGATTCTCGATAGACTTCGAGAATCTCACCAAGCACATCTTTGGGAACACCGAGATCCTTCAAGTTGGGAATGAACCCAATTGCTTGGCTTGCCTGGCCCAGCGGAGCAGCGGCAGCTGGAAGAGGCAGGAGGGCAGCAATGGACTTCTCAAACACGCTGGCGAACACGGTAGATCCGACCGCAAGACCTATTAGAGCACCGAACAGACGAAAAGCCACCAGCATACCAACCGCCAGGGCTTGGTCCTCAACGGTGGCGGCGCTGGCCTGCATGGAAAGCGCCGGTACGGTCCACAAGGCTCCGAGGCCGATACCAGAGACGATCTGGAATCCGGCCGATTCCGCTACCGACGAGCCCCTGTCGAGGATTGAGAGACACCCGACCCCGACGGCGATCGAGATCCAGGAGACCCAAAAGTGCCACAGATACCGACGGCTGACCTCGACCGCGATTCCGGAAAGCAGTGCGAATCCCACCACCCCACAGCAGGACGGCAGCAGTGACACCCCGGACTGGAAGGGTGACTGGAGCTTCACGGCTTGGAAAAATGAGGGGAGGTAGGTGGTTGCAGGGTAGATGACCAACCCATGTATCGTGCCGCCGAGGAGTGTCATAAGTGAAGTCCGAGACTTGAAGATGCGGTGTGGAAACAGCGGCGCCTCCGGCTTGGCTTCGTAAATGGCAAATATAACGAGAACGATCAGTCCGATGACGATGGGAACGATTGTCTTCCATGAGGACCAGGGGTAGAGATTTCCCGCCCAGCTGAGTGGGAGCACAAAAGCAGCGGCTCCGACGGTGAACATTCCGCTCCCGGTCCAGTCCAGCCGAGCAAAGCGGTTGGATAGGGGTTCTTCGAGTGCTTTCAAGCGCAGAAACAGAGCGGCAAGAACAACATCAACTCCAATCAAGGGGACGTTGAGCCAACCGATCCACCGCCAGGTGGCATACTCGGTGAAGGCAGCACCTATGATCGGCCCAGCGATCGTTCCCACGGCCATGGGAACAGCCATCATCCCCATATACAACGGTCTTTCCTTGAGAGTGGTGATATCCACAATCAGGATCTCGTTGAGAACATCGAGCCCGCCACTACCCAGGCCCTGGATCAAGCGACCAATGATGACGACCACCATAGAGTTAGCGGTGGCGAAGACGACGGAGCCCACCAGGAACAGGACGTAGCAGGTGTAGAGTGGGATCATGCGGCCGAGGACGTCTGACGCGCTGGCGTATATCGGCAGGCTGATGACGACTGTGAGCGTGAAGGCCATGTTTGCCCAGAAAGCCTGGAAGGTAGTGCCGCCAAGTTCTTGAGTAATAATCTGCTCTTGTTAGCTTGTCTGTCCGAAGGCTCCGAGGTTTCGAAGGTGGTTCAGCTGGGTGTACTGTGACTTACTGGCACTGAGACTGCCATGATGGTCGAGTCGGCAGAACAGATGAACACCATGATCACAAGACACAAAAAGCTCATATAGAACCTGAGTGGCTTTCTGCGCTGGGTGGCCGTGTCGACAGCCTCATCAGCCTCGCCGTTCAACGCCGACTCCTTCTCCACCCTACTTATTCCCGCTTCTCGTGGCCCATCTTCGGCCGGCGTAGCCACGAGGCTGATGTCTTGGCCGCCCGATGCCCGGGATGCGTGCATTCTGCCACTCTACGTGTGCGTCGACCGGCCTTGTGGGTTTCCACCAATTCGACAAGCAAGCGCCGCTTCAAGCCACAGGGACAAAGTCGTCGTCAAATCGGATGGAACGGTTTTTTGCCAGTCTCATGCAGGGACCATCTGGACTAAGCAGAAAAATGCCCTGGTGATTGCCAGCTGTAATACCCAGCATTCCGCAGGTTACACGGCCTGGAGTCCGACTTGTCCAATCTCCAGGGCAAGACATGCAGGTTTTGTGCCACCATCGGTGTGAGAATTTCCGGGCAAACGTGACGGGATTACCTGCGGGAAGACGGGTCCATGCTTTTGCTTGCGGGCAGAAAATGTCTATCAAGACACGAGAGGGACTCTCGCGGCCGATCATGACCATTTCCGGTCCTCTGTGGTCCAGGAAAGCGATCCAGGCACCAGCACCGTGTACACATGCAAGACATTGTCCCAAGACATTCTCCCCGGATACCCCGTGTCTATCACTTTTGAATAAACTCATCCATCGTTTCAGAATCTCAGTCGGGCCATTGTTTGAAACTTGCAGAAACGATTCCATGTTTGACGTGACACAATATTTGGGAGCCCGTCGTAGGTCTGTATGCCCAAATATCCAACACGTCTTCGTCTCAGAGAGCTTGAGCACTGAAAAGTTGTTATTAGCCCTGATTCATGTCAGGTTGCCTTTTCTCTTGGTCAGCAAGACAGCAAAACACGATGCCAGACCCAAAAGTGCTCGATGGATACCTAAGTATCTGGTAGATAGTCAATCGGATTCTTCCTGATTTGATAGTGACCTCTGTTGAAACCGCATTCTTGGGAGAGCAGTGTATACATCTAGAGTGATATATAAGAGAACGGATATTCGCGCACCCATTTTCGGCTAATACGCACCTAGTGCTGACTAATCTAGCCCTACAACTAATTAAATTATACTATTTCCCAAATAGGTACTTGCATCTTCGCGACTTTTAAGGAATATAAAGGAGGCGGGTTGGTCCTCTGGGCTCGCGTCGTGCCTACCGGCCCTACTCGCGGCCCTTTGCTGCGCTTCGGGGCTTGCCCCCTTTGCCCTGCCGGCCCTAGAGTTTTTTCTAAGAAAAAGGCTTTAATTTAAGGTTGCTAAATGCCCCTAACTTTTAGGTGTTTTAGGCTATTTGCTTAGTTAGCACTAGGTGCGTACCAGCCGAAATTAGGTGCGCGAATATCCGTTCTCATATATAAAGAGTCCATATATATCATTGAAGAAAATCCATTGCGAAGATCTTGCTAAATTCCAATACTAGTACTTTCTGAATATTGTCAGATGAGGATTTCGTGTTTTGCTTTCCAACTACAGCATCCGCATGTAAAGAAACCCAGACTCATGTGGATTGTAAGCGATTGGCCCTCGTGGCACCTCTGCTATATATATTCCATCCAAGATGGTATTCCGGCACGCGTATATTAGCCTATACTGTGCGTTACCCACCTTCCAACTCCCTTACCTTCCGACTATATAAATTCTAATACTACTATATAAATTAAATGCCTTCCACTTATAGCTATTTAATTAATTCTAATATTATTATAATAATTTCTTCATTAATTTATAAATCTTTAATAATTATAAATCCTTTAAATAGCAAAATCTAGTGATGCACAACATACGCCTAGGGCCCGGGCGCCGGGCTTCCGTAGCCGGGCTTGCTGCGTTTCACTGTGCGGGGTACCCGCCATGCTTAAAAGGAGCCCCTTCGCACCCATTTTCTATAGATCTAGTCTCTTTAAATTCATCCCTTCTACTCTTAAAATATTTTCTATCATCTAGGCTAACTTTAAAAGTAGGGTATCGGCTAGCTTATAATTTTCCTAACTAATTAAAAGATTTCTTATTAATCTATATATTATACTATATATTATATTACTTATTATACCGCTTAAAATAAAGCTAACTAATAAATTTATAACTTATATAAAAGATTAAATAGTAGATATATTATATAAAGTATATAATAAAGGTATTATACCTTATTTAATTACCCTACGCTATAATATACCGAAATTTATATTATTAAACTAGATAAACGGTATATAGCTTTTTAATAAATAGATTTAGCCTGCTTAATAATTATTTATAAATTAAAAGAAAAGTATTATTATATTAACTATTTTATTTATTTAAGTTCCCCTATTAAGCTGGAATAATAGTAAGTATTTAAAAAGAATAAAGTATAATATATCTTTTAAAATTAATATAGTAGGTTTTACTATATAAAACTTTTTATAGTAACTTATTAATCTTTTATAAGCCTATCTATAATTAAAAGAAGCTATTCTATATTAGTAGCTATAGCATTAAGCTATACCTAGTTTATTTACGCTAGTATTATTAGCCTTAATATAAACCGGTTTATTAAGGTTAAAGCTATTATAGGCTATAAGCAATTTAATCTAACGCCGTTAAGCACTACTAGTATATAAAAGTGCCATTACTATATAACTTAGGCGAATATAAGTTATTTGAAATAAGCGATATTAAAAAGCCGCTATTACCTTAACTAAGGTTTTAGCTCTACTTAAATATATACTTATCTAGCAAAATTAAGCAACCATTATAACCTTATTCCGTTATATTGTAAGACTACTCGAAAGCAATTATTTAGCCGAAACCGAGATAATTGCTAGTTAAGCTTAAACTACTACTTATATACGCCTAAGACCCTTAAATTAGGTAAGGCTATTATATTTCATTATCTAGATATATAGATCTAATAGCTCTGCTATAAATAGCTATAAAAATAGACTCTAAATATAATAAGTAAATCTTTATTTAAATAAAAAGTTTTCTTATTAAGGTAAAGAAGCGTAAAGATAAGTAACCTTTTTTATTTAAGTAAATAAATATATTTATTATTATTTTAAAGATATATAATTCGGAAATTTATTTTAAAGAAATAAAGAAATTTATTACTTATAAGTTAAGGATTAATAATAAGCTAAGAAAAGGATAAAAGGTTATAAGTTTAATACGCTTTTTTAAAAAGGTTTACCTTTTATTTAAATAAATGAAGCCTAGTTATAGAAACGTAATATAGTTAAATAAAATTTAATTTAAAAAATATATAATTATAAGTCTTTTAACCTTATACCTAGGAGGGAAGTATTATTATATAAGTTTTATAAGAAAAAAGTTTAAGCTATATCTTTATAGCTATATTTATTTAATTCTTTATTTTCTTTATTTTTATTAAAAATAGTAATATTTAGCCTTTTAATAAGAATTAGTTTTATTTTTTTTTAAAAATGTTATTTTAAAGTTATTTTAAAGATAAATTAAAAGTAGAAAGCTATAAGATTTATTATATTTATTTTAAAGGCAGTTAATTAGTATTTTAATAAGTTAAAAAGCTTTAATTAAATAAAATTAAAGTTAATAATTAATATTAATAAAAAAGGTATTATAAAGGGTAACGGTATATTTATTTACTTTTTATAGCTATTTTTACTTTTAATTAGCTAATTAATAAATAAGCTATAATAAATTTATATTTAAAAATATAAAAAAGTAGTTTATAGCTATTAAAATTAATACTTACTAATTATTAATTATAATACTTAATATAGCTAACGTTATAAGTTATTATTTTATCTTTAGCCTTATTTTTAAAGGTATTAACCTATAATAGCAATATTTTACTTAAAGATTTAAAAAGATTATACCTTTAAATTAAGCTTTTATAGTTTTTAAAAATAGTTAAATAAATAATAATATTATAATAAAATAGCTTAAAGATATATTTATCCTTTAAATTAATAAAATATAATAATATAATATTTCTTAAGCTATATTTTTAATATTAAATAGCTATAATAGCTATTAAAGTATTAATTTTATAATAATATATTATAAATATAATATAAATCTCTATTAGCTTTTTATATATATCTTTTACGGCTTATAAGTTATTACTTTTCGATAATAGTATTTTTAATATTTTTAAAGTAATATTTAATAAAAAAGTTAAATAGCTTTATTAATTTAAGCTTTTTAAATAAGATAAACTTTATTAAATACTTAATTACCGCTTAAAAAGCTATTATATTATATATTATTTAAGATATTTTTAAATATATAAATATTTACCTAATATCTTATAAAAAGGTATTATAATATTAAAATATTTATTTTAATTTAATTAATAAATTAGTAAATTAATTTAGCGATTAATAAGCTATAAATTCACTTACTAATAAGCCTATTATTAAGTTTATAAAGAAGGAATATATAATAAGGGATTATATAATAAGTTTTACCTTTAAAAATAATAGATTAATTAAATATAAAGCTAAATAAGTTACTAATAAAATAAACCGCTTATAGGTATATATTACCTTTTTTAAAAAAAAAAACTTCGGCCTTAAAGCTAAAAAAGAAGTTTAAAAGAAGATAAATTACTAAAAAGCTATATTTAACCCTAATATATAATTTATAATTATATTTAAAATAAATAAAAGGGATTATACTATTAAGTATTTTAAAAAGCTTTTACAGCTTTAAAAACGTTATAGGGTTACTATAGTTAAAAAAGAAGCTAAGCTATTAAAAGTTAACAATACGCTATTTAAGGCTAAGATTAAGCTTAAGATAATAATATAAAGCGGTTATAAGTTTTAATAATTAACTAGATATAATAATTAAGTAGCTTTTAATGATTATTTTAATATACTTATTATATATATAGTATTAAAATTAAATTAGTTATAGCTATTTAAATAACTTTAATTTATGTGGGGTTGCCGAATTTTATATGGTTAGAAGGTAAGGGAGTCGGAAGGTGGGTGATATACGGTATAGCAGATACAAGGTGCGGAGTGATCTACAGGGTTCTTAAGCTGTGGCTGGATGCATCAGCTGATGCATAAGTACAAGTTGTAGGTAAATCGGGCCCACATGCACAATATCGCAAATCCATGGAATCAGCAAAGGCTTGCCGCCTTATGGCTATGCAGTGAGAATTAAGAGAGGTGTAAACCCTACTGTGCTACCGCTGCGAACGAGTCCATGATCTCACTAAGCCAAGTGCACCTTGCTTAGTTGCTGGATAAGCATTCAGCTCACTCTATTTACACGAGAGCTGAGGCCTTGAGGTTTCACCAGGCCCTAGCTGCGGACAAAGAATCCGATGGGTTGGGGACTAGTGATCTAGCATACGAGCTCGCGCAAGTCAGCACGATGCGCACGAGAGCGCCATCTCAATCGAGCTTGCGGTCCCTGGATTAGCGCCACCCCATTCGCGGGAAACGCTGTCCAGGTCCTTCTAGCTGCATGCTCCGGCATGGGTCCAGAATGTTTTTTCCTTGTCGTATTTTCGACCATCCATGATGTTAGCTCTACCAGCCGCTCGGAACGTGGAGGTGCGCACAACCGAGCCGATGCTAGAGGAATAATTAGTGCCGGAGACGCAGATGCCTGGGGGAGGCAAACTATTCGAGAACAAGGCGAAATCCTTTGGAGTCCTCAGCTTAGACATCGAGCAGCACCGTGTATACTTGGATATATTTAAAGCAGCCCTTTACTCGAGCTCATCCAAATGGCCTTGCTCTGACATTCGTTCCTCAACTCAATCTTTCCAATATTGTTTTCAATAGTCCTTCTGGGCCGTATCTCTCTTTATAACCACTTTTTAGATCACACATTCGTTTACCTCGTGATATACAGTCGTTTTAAATCAGCCACCATGCTGTCCAAAATTCAGAGTCTCTGTATTATGCTCTCGCTACTCTCTGGCCTTACCGATGCCGGGTTGGTTCCCCAGAAGAGAGCCGATATCTGTGGCCAAAAGGGCGACGACCGTGGCAACGGCAATTACGACTATGACAGCAGCGGAAAATACTCGACATACGAAAAATGCTCAGCCCGCTGCATTGCAGACACCAAATGCAAGAGCTTCAGCTTCGGCGGCAAGGACTGTCTGCTCTTCAGCGTGCCCGTGAGTGGCAACTTCGACGCCGGCGCGGGCGACTCTACATTCTACGACCGTGGCTGTGTGTCTTCTTCCTCATCACCAACCACCACCACCGGCTCAACAACAAGCTCGTCCAAGACTGCCACCTCCTCTACAACAAGCACCTCAAAGACCAGCACATCGACCTCGAAGCCAACCACTTCTTCGACGGCAAAGCCCCCCACATCCAGCTCCGCGAAGCCCTCCACCACGCCCGCCGCCACGACGGTCTCGACGACGACGACGACCTCGCCGAGCGTGACGGTGCCCGCAGGGTGCAACATCCCGACGACGTTCAGCATGACGTCCTTCAGGTGGTTCAACTCGACGCACAACCTGGACTGCGCCAACCCCAACTACCCGCCCGACGCCAGGGTGTGCTGGAACAGCGCCACCAACACCGTCTGCGCCGACGGCGGCGGCGACCCCGCGTGCACCTGCACCCCGTACTGCTACACGGGCCTGCCCCCGGCCGCCTACCAGCCGCTGGGCTTCGGGCCCGTCGACACCATCCAGGTCGGCTTCGCCAGCGGCGCCTCGTGCGCGGCGGCCAACGGCCAGTCGATCCGCCGCTACGAGATCGGCGGGGGCCACTTTGACTGCGGCAGCGCGGCCGACTATGTTGGGTTTTACGGCGACTCGAACAGGGACTCGGGCAGCACCGGCAGCGTCTACTACAACAACTACGCCAACACGTGCGACGGCCGCGTCCCCAGGTACGAGGGCAGCTTCCCCCTGACGTGCTCCCGCGATGCCGGCAACAATGCTACCTGCACTGCGCCTGTGCCGGTGGCCTTGACCCTGGTTTCTTTGTGATGGAAAGCTGGGCGCTTTCTTGGCCCCATGATGGGTGGTACTGTCAAAGCTCATGGATTTCTCTCGGGGGCTTGCCATGTTACTTGCAAGCACTCTTCTTGTTAAGGTAAATATACAAGATTGAACTTAATTTTAATCATACATTTCCCGAACTATGAAAACTATTGGTAAATCCTCGCAAATTCAAACAAGGGCTTCAATAAGACACACAAGATCGCTCGTCATCAAGTTGACTCGACGTCTCAGACAAGGCAGCCGGTCTCAGACGTACACCTATACACCATTGGAAATAGAACAAGAACAAGGCCGATTCTGGATAGAGGATACCTAGGTAATCATGAAAAGCTGTCATATTAGTGGATGCTCATGGCCCCACAACTACAAGGCGTACGCCGCTGCAGAGGAGCAAGGAATTGTTGACGATGACAGCACTTTGGCCACATCGTAGAAATTTCCTGTGTGTTGATTGGGAGTGGGCAGTACCTAGGCACGCACTTGACGCAGCATAGGAGTCATGAATGAATCGAGGATATTATGACCAACCCTGAACATATGGACATCGTATGCTACATATGTAAAGCACCGAATTCCCAATCTGCGCGACACGTATCGACCCTCGACCTCTTGAATCAACGGTGACAACGTTTCCCTATAGTGAGACTCATCCCTGAACTCCAGGCTGGTAGCGCGGTGCGAAAAAGGTATATCCGCACCATCGACTTTCGTGTACGTGCATCTGCCGTCACAGACTCGAATTCTGTCTTCTTATCCATTCCCACCAGAGATCATGCCACAGAGACCTCCTTCCCAGTGCGGGCGCTCTCCTTGATGGCCTCGATGATCTTGAGCACCTCTGCGGCCTCCTGCGCAGGGACCGGCAGCTCCTCCTGCTTCCCAGACACCAGGGCCTTGGCGAGGAGCTCGTAGAACTTCAGGTACGTCTTGGGCTCCAGGTTGGGGTAGGTAAAGTCATGGATGGACCCGTCACCCTGGACCACGTCAATGGTGCCGTTGTAGGCGGCGCCGTCGACGCCGAAGCCGGCGTCGGTGAGCTTCATGCCGCCCTTGAGCTGGGGCTCCTGGGCGTCGACCCCGGTCTTGTGGTAGCTGCCCCTTGAGCCGCGGATCCAGAAGCGCGGCTGCTTGCTCTCGACGCTCAGCACGCCGATGCGCACGTGGGCCAGCAGGCCCCTGTCGGCGTAGGTGAGCGTCGCGTCGATGCTGTCGGGCTCGTCGCCCAGGCCACCGGTGCCGGAGACGAACCTGCCCTCGCGCTGGTTTATGAACTTGCCGTAGGCCGTCGTGGGCTTGCCGAAGAGCACAAAGACCTGGTCGAGCAGGTGCGTGCCCAGGTCGTAGAGGGCGTTGTTGCCCTCGGCCATGGTCATGGTGCTCTTCCACGACGACGTGGGGTTGTCGGGCCTGTAGCGGTCATAGTGCGTGTCGAACTCGTACACCCGCCCCAGCTTGCCGTCGTGCAGGAGGTGCTGCACGGTCAGGAAGTCTGCGTCCCACCTCCTGTTCTGGTACACGCAGAGCAGCCTGTTCTTGTCCCTTGCCAGCCTGGCCAGCTCCTCTGCCTCGGCCGACGTCGGGACGAAGGGCTTCTCGACGAGGACGTGCTTGCCGCCCTCGAGAAGCCTCTTGGTCATGTCGAAGTGGCTGTTTGGCGGGGTGGACAGGACGACGAGGTCGATCTCGGGATCGTCGAGCACCGAGTCGATCGAGGTGTAGTGCTTGACCGAGGGGTGGTCATCGGGCGCCGAGTTGCCTTCGGAGGGCTTGCGCTGGAGGATCGAGTGCAGCTTCAGCTGTTTTGTCGCTCCCACGAAGGGAATGTGGAAGACCTTCGCCGACAGTCTGTGAGATCGAGGGCCCAGTCAGCAGCGTCTTCTCGAGTCTCTCCCATGGAAATGACCTTACCCATATCCAATGATGGAGACGTTGAACACCTTGTCAGCCATATTGCCTGTCTGGGGTTGATTCTTGCTGTTGCGACAATCTCAGAGCTTCGATGTCAAGACGCTGGATCGTCGGAAGCTTCTCCTGCGCGAGGACAGTGGCTCATCATGGCAGCTGGGAGCTGAAGGGTTCCCTACATAAGAGCACGTCGTGATCCAAAAGATACGGCCCAACCTCGGGAGCCAATGCTGTGAAGCTAGCGCTGCTGCCCCTCACTTACACAAGGACGGGGCAGCTGTTGAAGCTCTAGAGGCCAACCCCGCCTGAAAATGCCCAATTGGGGCCCCGGAAAAGCGCTCATCCTCCAGCGGCTTGGCAGCAAACAGGGAAGGGTTGGGGCCATTTGTAAGCAGGGGCTGGTCACGCCAAGCTCCCACCTTCAACCTGGCAAAATGCTCGGGCAAACACCGACCATGGACATTGTGGTGGATTTTGGTTGCTGACAGTATAGATTAGTTCGAATGACGAAACATGTTCAGGTTAAGCTGCTTATCAGACTGCAGGCGGACTATACCTCAGTTGAGAAGGTGTGAGGTAGACTAGCTGATCCCGCTTCTCTCCGACATGCCGGCTTGTCACGCTGACGACTTTATCTGCGTTGAGTGCACAGATGATGGGATTTATATAGACCGTTCGGGAGCTAGGATAGGCTCTATTTTGTACCTGGTGTTATCTTTCTTCTGATATCCTTCTCGCGAATTTGCGCAGAAGTACCGCAGGGCAGACAAAAGGATGAAGGTATTAGTGCTTGGCCTTCCCCGGACGGGGACCCAGTGTGCGTTCTCTACCCCAGCATCACAACCAAAACTAATGAACCGAGGAATCAAGCACTCGCAGATGCTCTGGCACAGCTGGGAGTAACCAATGTCTACCACATGCGTGAAGTTGGCAAGAACAAGCACCAGGGCTTGTGGATACAAGCCCTCGAGGACAATCTCGAGGGGAAAGGGCCCGCCTGGGGGCGGGAAGACTTCGAGAGGATTCTAGCCGGGTTCGAGGTCTGCGTCCCGAGCGTGTGATTCTTCGGGTGGGACGCAGCGACATTACAGTAGATCGATACTGACCGACTCGATATGTATATACTAGGGGGTCGCAGATTTCCCCGCTGCCATCTTCCCCGAGCAGCTGGTAGACGCGTATCCGGAGGCGGCCATCATCCTGTCGACCAGAGCCGAAGACGGCTGGTACGCGTCCATGATGTCGACCCTGGTCCACCATCGCACCAACATGCCGGCAGACAGCACGTCGCCTATGGCATCACTCGCTGCCAAGTACCACACCCTGTGCTGGGGAGATGACTTCCCCACCAACGGCCGGGACTACTTTAGACAGCACAATGAAAAGGTGAGGGCCCTGGGGAAGGATCGCAGGCTCTTGGAGTGGGATGCCAAGGATGGGTGGGCATCTCTCTGTGGGTTCTTGGGCAGCCCGGTGCCAGACCGTCCGTTCCCACGCGCCGACGACTGGGTCGATTACAAGAAGCTTGTTTCTGCACGGCCTCAGCCCTAGGACAGGGGTTGGCCCGATCATCATGGCAACGTGAAGTATCTGCTGCTGGTTTTGTGGGAAGGAGATGCCGAACACTTGCGGGCTGAGCTAATTCCTCGGTCCGAGAGTGTGGAGGTTCAACGTGAACCGTGAATGTTTGTTCGTACGAGACGTTGTCTTCAGCTGATTCCGACGTCATTGTGTATGGTTGCACTTGTGTTATTGATCCTGAGTCAGAGGAGATGGACGCTTCACATGGCCGGGGAGGTTTGCAGAATAACTGTCAATGATTTGTAGGGTCCCGGAATATTATTTACTACTTAACTCTACAAAATTGCATAGAGGCTTTGTGAGTACAGGACATGGTATAGTGGTCACATTTCTCTTTTATCCTTGATCTCAGGAATGCGTGAGGGGCTGCTGGTGGTCATTCCTCTGCTCCGGAGGTGGACACGAACCCAAATTCAATTCCACACGCGGAAGCACTTCCACATCCTCGCCTGCCAATTCACAGATCAACTCGGCGACTTGCCGGCCCAAGGAAAGAACGACACGAATGCTGACGGCGAAATCAGGTAGACATACTGCCTGCAGCTTGATCTTGGCAAGCCTCAAATGGGGTTAACGTCAATCCTTCGAGGCGGCTAGGCCGTTGCCGGCGTGTAGCCGCGCCAGAGACCACAACAGAATTGTCAGGCAGCCATGGAAACCTTGGAAATCAGCACGACGCAGACAGACAGACAACGAGGTGCTTCGCTTCAAAGCTTTACCGCGCTGTTGTCCTCTATTTCTGCACCTCGAGACGACCGCTAGCCCATCCACTCGGCGCTTATCGTAGCACGGGTGCGGTGGTGCGCGTGTGACATCAGACACCAACCGACCAAGCCGCTGCGGGTAGCGTGATGACCGCGAGGGCGTGAATATTATTTCCCGCCCGGCAAGAATGGCAGCGGGACTACCGAGAGGCCCCTTTGGGCGCTTCGTCCTCGTCGCAGCCGTCCTCGTCTTCATTTTCAGCTTTGCACATTATGTGGGCGTTGTCCCGGACAGCGTCCGACTCACCACCACCTCGACACCAGACGAGGCAAACAAGATCCCGGTCGAGCTGGACACAAACAAGCCAGAGCCTGACCACGAGAGGCCACCACCGGACTACTCTGGCGCGCCCAAGTGTGTCCCAGAGCTTGATCGCCTCAAGGAGCTTGGCCTGTCCAGCAATATCAAGCTGTCCAGGCGTTGTATCAAGCCCGTCTTCTCCTCCTCATCAGCGCCGCAGTCATCATCACCAGCCGACCCGAATGCCGGAGGCGTGGACCGAGATGCCGTTACCAACTTGACACAGCCGCTCCTCACCAGCTCGCCTGCCGCCATCAACCTCCTCTCGTGTGACAACATAGCCGACGACTACGTTCCGTGCGAGCCACTCAAGCTTGCCGTCCCGGAGCCGTACCCGGAGCGGGCCGGCCAGTATGACCACCTCCTCTTCGCCGTCGCAACCTCGTCCGCGCGCCTCAGGGACGCCAAAGCCCACTTCGCACACTGGATGTCAGACTCGGGGTCCCCGCTCATAGCCCTCATGACCGACAGGCCCGACGACGAGTCCGGCCAGACGTGGGCGGACCTCGAGCTGGAACAGGCCACGGCGACGTGGCCGGCCCTGGTCGACGACTTTGCCGCCTCCGGCATCCAGCTGCTGCCCGTGCGTCCGCACAGCCCGGACCACTCGGTCCCGCAGAGCCACATGATGGTCATCCTCGACATGCTGGCGCACGTGCGGGCGCGGCGCACGCGTGCTGCGGCGGCGGCCGAGTCCGCGGGCGACGGCTTCGACGACCTCCTCGCGCAGCAGCAGCAGCAGCAGCAGCAGCAGCACGAAGACACGCACTGGCTCGGCATCCTCGACGACGACACCTTCCTGCCCGCCATCGAGCCGCTGTCGGCCGCGCTGGCGGGGCACGACCACACGCGGCCGGCGTACCTGGGCGACCTGTCCGAGTCGTTCGCCGCGACGCGCTTCGGCATGGCGGCGTTTGGCGGCGCGGGCATCTTCGTCTCGGTGCCGCTCGCCGAGGAGCTGGAGCCGCACCTCGGGGGCTGCCTGAGCGGCAGGGGCGGCGACATGCAGCTCATGGAGTGCGTGCACGACCACACGCACGCGCGGCTCGAGAGGGTCAAGGGGCTCCAGCAGCAGGACATGCACGGCAACATGGACGGCTTCTTTGAGAGCGGGTGGCGCTTCCTCACGCTCCACCACTGGAAGAGCTGGTACGAGAAGCCCGTGCTGGACATGGCCCGGGTTGCCCTCGTCTGCGGGGGCTGCTTCCTGCAGAGGTGGAGGTTCCCGGACTTTGGCGGTGTTGACAGGAACGAGACCGAGATGGGCGGGCCCTGGGATCTCGGAGACGACTCGGGCGCTTCCAAGGCCGAGGTTGTTTTCACCAACGGGTACTCCATCGCCCGGTACCCAAACGGTGCGCCGAGGATGGACCAGATGGAAGGCACGTGGGAGGGGGCAGAGACAAAAGACTACCGCTGGTCTCTGGGTCCGATCAGACCAAAATTGGGCAAGGAGGATAAGACGACCTGGACTCTGGTTGAAAGTGCGACGGATGAGAAGACTGGTGGATTGACCCAAATCTATGTGTACAAGGACGACGCGGGAACGGACCCTGTCGACGAGGTCATCGAGCTGGTCTGGGACCCAAGCTCGTGACCAGTTTACAGTTGTCGATTAGTATAGTATTCTAAGCCAAATCATGAGCTGTTCTTATATGACCTGGTGATTTTCTTGGTGGTCCCAGGCTGGGGAATGACATGCAGTCTGCCTCTCTCAAGATGAGCAGTGAGTAATGCAAACCACGTAAAATAAGCACCTCGACAATGGATACATAGCTCGAAGCTGTGAAGCATCACGATTGCGCCGATAGACAAACGCCGCAATGCACTGTTGACAAGAGTCTTGACGCGTGTTCTAATAACGCCTCAGGCGTGTGTCAACTGGTGATGTAGGGAGTCTCGAGTGAGTTCAGACGCACATCCTACATATACTTGATATGTTACAATCTCCATACTTCCAGGTTCCATATCTGCAGATCAGGTCCAATATCAATCCAAAACCTCAATCTATATGCCAAACGACCTGATTAGCTAACGAATGCCCGCTTTATTATATCACATAGGTAAATATAGAACTCCATGAATGATACTCCAACTCCATGCCCATACCCGAACCGGTCGGCAGGGAAACTCTCCCAAAAGAAAAAAGAAAAATTGGCCCCACGCCACCCCACGCAATGCAAAGCCAAGTCGGCCCAGTAATTCGCAGGCCAGCCTATCACGCACCGCATCATCACCTCACCGGCGCCACATCAGCCAGGACATCCTCGCGCCAGGACCACAGCGCCGCCAAGGTCGCACCAGGCCCAACGGTAGGCTGGCTGGCCGGCCACGACGCCCAGGACGGCGAGGAATGCGCGAGAAGTGGTGATGTGTCCCATCTGGCGCAGCTTCCAGACGGAGAACAGCTCGTTAGGGGTGAGCAGCGCCGTAGCCGAGACGACCATGTCGTACTGCAGGAAGGCGTGCATGGGCGGCGGCGGCGGGGTCGGCGATACCCCACCCAGTCCGGGACCAAAAAGTCCTGCAGGCCAAAGAAGAGCTGCGCGATGCTGGGCTCCGGGCGGTGGTAGTCTAGGTGTGGAGGAAGGTGCTGGTGTGCGCCATCGCCGTCGCCGTCACCCAGAACAGCACCGAGTACATAACACGGTCTTGAGCATCGGGGTATCTGGGTTCTTGCAGCGCTCTAGGCTTTGCTCAATCGGCAGCACGTCCTTGTCCACCGTCTGCTGCCGAGCCCCCTGGACGGCTTTGGTCTTCTCGGAGTCTTTCACAGCCTTGTCATCGGTTTTGTCCTGCGCCCCGATTGCGGTCCCACCAGCCTATCACCCTGTAGGTACACGGAGACGAGCACGGCGACAAAATGCCGGGGGTGGCTGCCAGATTGCACAATAGCTCTGCAGGATGTGAATGTTGGACGAGGGCAGAAGCATCATGATCGTCGGCACAATGTACCCGAGCATCAATGCGGGTATTAAGGCCTTGGCGACTTCCGGGCGCACGAGCCGCCTAGGCGACGGGTCAAAGCCCTCAAAGACGGCGAGGATGACATAAAGCGGCGCCATGAGGAAGATACCCTGTATTTGCATAATAGCTAGAGGGATGATGGGGCAGCGAGATGAGTGTGCCCTTGTTGCCGGCGCGGTAGGACTCGACAATCCAGATCATTATATAAGAGGTCAGCTGGCCCAGGGAGAAGCCCGAGACGAGGTGGTTAGTAAAGTCGTTCAGGGCAGGCGCACCGCTGGGCCAGACGCGGTCTACCAGTGAACCATCACGGCCCCAAATCGCGGGCCGCTCAAGATCAATGCGAAGGGTGAGGACCGAGATTGATAGGAGAGAGTGCATGCCAGCAACGATTAGCAGCTGCACGGCTAGGTTTGCCTTCCAAGGTTGGGGTTGACAGGCTTTGCCGGGAGCTCATCATCGAAGGGCACATCTCGCGACCGCTTGGGGGTGGAGAGCTTGTTGATCCTCACCGGCCGACCTGTAGATCGTGCCCAGCCTGTTCATGTTATTGTCTAGGCATTTGATTTTGTCGAGTTTGTTGCCCCCTTGACCGCCGATGGGGTTCGGCTTGTGGGCAGCATCGCCGAGGATAAATACACGGCGGAAATACCACTTCTTAAAAACCTGCTCGTGCAAGGGCGTAAGGGTCGACGAGATGCGTCTCTCGTACACCTGGCCAAAGGTGATGGTCTCGGTGATGGGCCGGTGAGCGTTCTCCTTGACGAACTGGGCCTCGTCCTCCCGGCTGTACTTGGGAATGGCCTTGCCGGACTTGGTCTCGGGCAGTTGGCTGAAGGCGAACCAGTATGTTAGAGCCTGCCCTCGGGTCCCGAGATGAGCATCAGAGAAAGGCCCTCCGACAGGAGTTGTGTGCGTCTCTTCATTGTCCCAGTTCGGAACATTTTTTCGATACTGAAGCTGCACTTGCAGTAGCAGGGGACCTTTTCAGGCTCTTCTTGGTCAATGTAGTCGGGCTGGACCTCGCTAGCGAGGCGGAACATCTCGGTCCTTACAGTGCTGTACACACCATCGGCACCGACGACGATACTGCCCTTGAAGCTGTCGCCGTCCTTGGTCCTTGGTAAGCACATCGACTCCGTCGGTGACGAGGTTGATGCGGGAGATCTTTCTGTTGGGCTTCATCCTGTCCTTATGGGTTAGATGGTCGTGGAGTATCTTGAGCAGCCACTGGCGATCGAAGAAGATCAACGGATATCCATGTATGAAGGTAGCTTTTAGCACTTCGAGTCAGAATAAGAGCAAAGCTGACGAGTCTTGTTGCTTACCTATGTTCCACGTGGGCCCTGTGATTTGTCGTGCTGGAAATGGATTTGCCATTCTTGTTACGAATATGCGTGCGCCCAACGTCCCCCTCAGGTAATGCCCTCATGGCTTCGTAGCACCCGATCTCGTCCAGAATACGCAGTCCACTTGGGAACAAGCCGATGCTGACCCCGACTTCAGGGGCGATAGCACCGTGGGACTCGAGCAGGACGTAGTCAATGTCGAATTTCTCGAGGATGGCGGCCAGTGTCAAGCCAGCGATGCCTCCACCGGCAATGATAATTTTGAATTTCTTGCCT
Organism: Diaporthe ilicicola; assembly: GCA_023242295.1. NCBI lineage: Eukaryota > Fungi > Ascomycota > Sordariomycetes > Diaporthales > Diaporthaceae > Diaporthe > Diaporthe ilicicola. The sequence continues at coordinate 118,122 of JALPVH010000142.1, read as the reverse complement.
TGAGCCGTAAGTGCTTCGGTCTCGCTTGTGACTTACAAGGCGTTATGTAGGTCCGTAAGGCAATCAATAAAGAATAAACAAAGGCAGCAAAAGTAAAATATGTATTTACATTCAGTAAAGAACAATGAATTACATGCTCGAGAGCTTCCTGGTGACGACTGGGTAAACATCATTTCAGCACTTTGCTCGACTCATCAATGAAGCTTCACGGTACCAGACGACGGGCTGATACAACAGAGTTCGAATCCGACGTGGTTGAGTTTCGGGGCTTAGACCAAAGACGCGCCCCGACCCCGTCGGTGCCGAGGTGGGAGCCGGCATTGCAGCCGATCTAGATTACCAAACCTGAGAGCTGGGATCTCTCTGGGGATCCGGGGCGAGACATGCTCGATTTCCGGCAGCCGATCTAGAACCCGATGAACCAGATGCCGAGCACCGGGAGACTGCGCCGCGCTCCAGGCCACGGCGTCGGCGTGGCGTGGCATACGGAGGCACACACACTTCGCATCAAGCAACGGAAGTCACACCGCTGCTGGGCTAGTATAAGACGACATTGCATGTCGTAGAAAACATGGCTGCCCGTGTCAGGAACGACAAAGTTTTCTTGATCGACCGGGACCGGCCCGCCCACTTGCCCGGCAGTTGAGGGTGACAAGCAAGGGAGTGGTGGAGCATTCTGAAAATGTCCATGCCCAGTAGCACACAGTCCTACAGCTCGCAGGGGATCTTGAGAAGGTTGGCGCTGGCGTGATCCTGTGTACGTAATAAACGCGCAGGGGAGCAAAGAGCATATCAGTACGGGAACCTTCTCTTGACGACTCACAGTGTGTCCTATCCTTCCGGACACAATCAAGAATGTTGTACAGGAGGTTGTTCCACAACAACGAGGTCGTGCTGTTACTGGCCAGGTTGTGTCAAACTGCGACATTTGGGATCCCTGAGATGTGTGCCCAGACATCCGCTGGCCAGCTGAGCGCGCCAAGTGTAGACTACCTGGGATGGCCGAACCGAGCAGCATGGAACAAAGCCAATCTAAACTAGTCTGTGGTATTGGCGTTGGCGGCGAGCCCGTCTCGAAAACACAGACGACGCCGTTCAACGGCCAGCACCGTTTGGTGTGGTGTGTTGTCGACGTGTGTCTTTCATGTGTATACCGCTACTTCAGCACACAAATGATGGTAGAAGAAAAGTGTGCGTATGTAGAACGAGTCACGGCCAGCATGAAGTCTGGGAAGTGACCTGCACATCTGTGGCCCGTGGTGGACACGGCCAAGCAGACGAAGAGCAGGGAGGTTTCGGGCGCCAAGGGCATTGGCGGGAGTGGAGTCGCGATAGATGGTCGATGAATGAGCGAGCAAACAGCGACGGCGGTGATGACTGCCGGCGACAAAGGACTTGGGTTGAAATCGGCCGAGGTTGTGTGATCTGAGCACATAGCAGAGCAGATCAAGAGTGCCTCGTGCCAGGGTGACGAGCCCTACCACGGCGCATGCTGGACGCAGATCGGAGTTCCAATCTCCATCTGTCGGCCAGGCTTTGTGACCAATGCAGAAGAAAAGGCGAAAGGGGAGAGATAAAAACTGGATTGATCAAGCCAAGATTGATGCGGGCTGGCTGGCTGGGTTCCGCAGGGAGCCACACAGAGCCACAAGTGGAGGAAGCGTGGGGACGGCGGATACGCCCCAGCCAAGCAGGACACTTGACCGGTTTTTCGCTGCTCTGACCATTGGGAGACCACTGAAAAACGGGGGAGCCAAAGTCGACACCCTACCCCACAAGCAGTCTAGGCTGACCGAGAACCACAGTGCTATGATATGTACGCAGTAGCTCGCTGGGTCCTAGGACCGACTCTATCCTGGTTCCCCGGAATTCCCTCGACCTTCGCTGTCTTATACCTACACTATACTTTTTGCCCTGGGGCTGCACTACGTCGTCGGTTGGTCTCCCAAACTCACTTACACCACCACCACCACCACCACCACCACCGTCCAGCATCATCACTTGACTCGTTGTGTCCCTCACCAAACCTCACACGTCTCTCTCCCCTCCCTCCCCCTGCGCCCTACGCTTCATGTCCTACCCTTCTCATCTGCTAACGACTCGTGAAGTCATCTATTCTATCTATTTTGAGGTGTAAGGAAAGGGCTGTCTTCTGTAGCAGCCGGCCTGCCCGTCTGCCCATCCATCTGCGGTCCTTCTTTACCCCTCCGAGGCGCTCACCCGCCCCCATCATGGCAAGCGGCCAGGACCACGAGCACGACCACGACCACGACCACACGATCGAGTACGAGCTCGAAAGCAATGACAGTTACGACGAGAGGACACAGGGCTGGGTGCTCGAGCTAGAGTCCATATACTCGCTCGGCGACCCTCCCAGCGCCCCACCCTCAGAGTTTGGCGGGTGTAACGACGACATCGTGCCCGCCGGTAGCATCAGCACCCGCGATGTCCGCCTACCGGGCACCACCAACCGACGGCCCGTCTCCTCACAGCCACTGCCCGGCGCCGCCGAGTGCCTCGACTTCAAGAAGAGTCGCCGTGGCCGATTCAGGCCCTACAAGCAGACGAAGCTGCGCAACAGCCTGCTCGGTGCCGTTGGTTTCCTCGAGGCTGCCAACGCCTGCGACTTTGCTGCCAACGTGTGGAACCAGACTCCTGTACCTACGTATGTCCTCGTGCTCATGGCCCTGGGTGGTACTGCCGCCCTGGGCATGATCTACTTCTGTGTCAAGGACGGCCGCCTGAGTTTAGCCAACCTCCGAGCCCTGAGGGAAGAACGCCGTTACCTTCAAACCCAGCGGCCGCTGTACCTCGACAACGCCAACATGCTGCGCACGATTGACTGCTTCCTCGACATGAACACGAGGGAGAGCGGCACGGAGATGGTCGACCGCATTGGTAGCGACACACTGCTAGGCATCTCAGCCTTCATGGTTGGTGCCGGCACGTACATGGCCATGGACGGGAACCACGACAGTGCCAACTACAAGGCGAGCAACCTGATGACAGGGTACATCGGGAACACATTCCCGGCCATTTTCGGGGTCACCAACCTGATGTGGTCCAGCTACGTCTTCGCGCGGGCCAAGAAGCAGCAGGCCGCCGCACTCAACTACGTCAAGGGGTCGACGCGTATCAGCCAGATGCTGCGCAACCGCACGTCAAGCATCCAGTTCCACGCCGCGCTCAACGGCCTCACAGGCATCGTCGCCGGTGTGGCCGCCCTGATCACCGCCACGCAGTGGTGGGCATACGTCGTCCTCGTGCCCTGCATCATCACGTCGGGTACCGTCAACATTTTCTGGCGCAAGCGGGTCGGCTACGAGCGGCCCTTTGTGCTGGGCCAGATCTCATCCATCGACGAAGACACCGTCTTTGAAGCCCTGAGATATGCAAACGACTGTCACCGGCGCGTGCTGAGGATCAAGGCATCGGGGGAGAGCGACGCCTTCACGTCACTCGTATCGGACCCGAACTCGCTGATGTGTGCGCTCGACGTTATTCGAAAGAACAACCTGTTTGAGGACTTCTGTCTCCGCGTCCTGGCGAACAAGGACCTGTCGGGCAGACTGTTCGGGCACGCCACTTTCGCAACAGAGTCGTCGGTATATGGGCCGACAATAGACTGGCACAGCCTCGCTGAGACGCAGGACGTGGTGCTGATGAGGTTACTGCTGCAGGTCGCAAAGGACCTCCTTAACGAGGAAGCCGCAAATTGCTTCAAGTACCAGGAGCGTCACCTGCTCGAAGTACTGGGCTGCTACATGTGCAGAGGGGCGCAGTTTGGAAGATCCAAGAAGGCAAAGTGCAAGAAAACGCCGGCACCGCGTGTCCAGCAGACCAATGTGCATACTTATGCTGGCAGGCATGCAAATGACTGGCTTTTTGGAGGATTCTCACTCACCAAATCAGTAAAAAAGGCGTTTCGACGTTGATTGCATATAAGTAAGGCATATACTAGTGACTATATTAATAGTAATATCTCGCATGAGTTCAAGTGTTGATGATGTCGTTGTTGTGAGTGTGTGTGTGTGTGTGCTCTTGAGGACGAACTTTCTGCCACCACACGAGAACGTGTTCGTTTTGCAACCGTCTCGTTTGCGATTGTGGAGCAAAGTCAAAAGCAGAAGCAGAAGATGGGTTGAAAGTTAAAGTAGAAAAAGGGTCCAGTGAGACACAAGTAGTCAAACTCTAGGTATGTAGTCTAGTCCCTCAAGTGAACCGATGGGGCACGGGACAGGACCAACCGCATCCAGCCGAGCCGAGACGGAGGCTCTCTTATCGAGGGCCCGATAAGGATTTGGAGCGCTGTCAAAGCTGTCCTCTTCCGCGCAACCACCACCACCGCTAGAAGGAACCGAGCCAACTTACAACCACGACGCCCTTTCACTTCCTTATTCTTTCTTTATAAAGGCACCTTGCGACGCCCACTTTGCCACCCAAATATCCTCGTATACCCAATAATACCCTCACTACGAAATCGATCATAGTCAAACAAAGAGAACACCGTACTGAATACAGCCACCACCTGCGACGCCTCGCTTCCCCAGCGCAGTGAACAAACAAACAAATAAATAACCAAACCAAACCGTCACAATGTCCACCGACCAGGACACCTTCACCTTCCTCCCGCTGCACATGGACCCGCAGTCCAAGGCGATAAGCAGCGCGCACCCGTCGTCGGCGTCGCGGGCGCTGGCGCAGGAGCTCGAGACGCTCAACGCGCTGCACCGGTCGCTGCTGTCGCTGGAGCACCCGGCGGTGGTGCCGCCGCCTCCCGTCCCCGTCCACCCGAAGCGGTCCAACAACATCACCAAGCTCAAGGAGAGCGGCAACAAGGCGTTCAAGGAGGCCAAGTACGCCGAGGCCATCCGGTTCTACACGCTGGGCGCGCAGATGGCGCTGACGCGCCCCGCGTGGGAGCCGGCCGGCCTCATCCGCGACGAGAGCGCCATGCTGCTCGCCAACCGCGCCCAGGCCCACATGGAGCTGCGCGACTGGGTCGCCGGCGGCGCCGACGCCGAGTGCAGCGTCGAGGCCAAGAAGGTCGGGAACCCAAAGGCCTGGTACCGCCGCGGCCGCTGCCTGTTCGAGATGGGCCGCTACGAGGAGGCGAGGGAGTGGGTCGGCAAGGGCCTCGAGATGGAGGGCGAGGACGGGGAGCTGACCAAGCTGCTGAAGGAGATTGAGGCGAAGCTTCCCAAATAGGCCGGGCAGGCGTAGGAGGGAAGGTTCACTGTGTGGAGACGCAGTCTCGGGTCCTTTGGGGGGAGAGAGGGTTGGTGGTGCTTTCGGTCGCATTGAAGTGGTTGTGATACGGTAGACTACCTACCGTATCGTACACCCTCCAGCTGGTGTTCTGCAGTTTGAGGCGTTTGGCGTCACTTGGTGGGACTCATCTCACGGGTAGAGGACTGTTCCTTGATTATTTCCGACAGCTGCAGCGGTTCTCACGTACGAGCCGCCTTTTGGTAGGAAACAAAAGGCATACTGGCACTCAGTACTGGTGTTTTCCAGCTGCATCACCAAATACAGTGATCCGAATGTGGCATGTTTTTGCTTGTCATGACGGCTTTCGCATTCTAGAAATTTGCATTTGCTTGCTCGCCATGTAAAAAAAAACAGAAAAACCAGATACTAAAAAGGTTGCTTTGCTTTCCTGGACGAACCGCTTTGCCAAGCCGAGCATTTGACGCAGCACCCTTCCGCAATAATGAGCCCCAGGATAACTGGTCATAGATGAGACCAAATACGTCGTCTTCTAAAAGCAATGCAATGCTGGATCCCCCGTACGACTCCTTGTACCGTGGGATAAACTGACGGACCCACCCGTGTTCATCGACGCGGATGACGAATGAGCGACAAGCAGAAGAGAGACCTCTGTCCACCCCGATACTGCAAACAGGACGACATCCCCCTTTGAACGAAGTCGACTCCAAACTCCGCGAATGCTTCTGTACTACTTTCTCGCTACTCCCGGGGTATTTCTGTTTTGGTCCATGTTGCTGACTTGGACCCGAGTCGCCGAATCCCGTGGTCCGGGATCTAGTGATGATCTCTTTGTCCGGGACGGCGCCGTCCCTTCCCGTTGGCCAATGCCCAGACGATAAAAGGTATTTATGCTGCCTCCTTCTCGGTGACACTCTTTTGGCTGGCTGTGGAGGTAGTCCTCTTCCGCATGACGGCGTCCTGTGAGGACATCCTTCGGTCGAGGGCGCGCTCGAGCTTAGCGCCGAGGGCCAGCTTCTTCATCCTGTCGCTCTGATCATCGGTGAGAAAGACGCGCTGAGAGGTGAGGGCCTTGTTCTCCATGCGGGTGAGGCCCTTCTCGATATCGCTGATCTCGGCGATGGCGCTGTCGGTTGTGTGCAGCGAGGGAGACATGGAGTAGGTGCTATAGCGGACGGAGGCTCGGGACTTTTGGGGTTTTCGTCAGTGAGATTTCTTACTTAATAGAGCGAAAGGGGTCGTTGGCTTGGGAAGGAGAATGAGAACAATAATGCCAATGGCAGCAACAATTGCAGCGGCAGCGACAGAGGAGTTTGTGAGGGCATCGAATGGCACGATATGGGGCTCGAGGAGGGGGGTTCGGGTACGGGCTCAGCGCAGTGTTGCGCCTATGCAGAACAAATCATGGGTCGCTGGGTGGTTCCAGCGACGATCGGCAGAAAGTTGAGCCAGAACGTGACGTACCGAGGGCGCCATAATTGGGCGAGACGATTCCAAAGAAGTGGGCATTGTGCAAGGCCGGCAAAGTCGCGTGGGATGTTAGATGGTAGTCTAATCTGGCGCAGGCTTCGGGGGTGGTGGTGAAGGATGAAGATCCCAAGATGAGAGGGAGACTGGATTGAAGGCTAATGCAGAGATCGAAGGAAGGAGAAAAAGAAGTGGAGGGCCAGCAGTCTCGGGAATGAGGAGATGTTGTGGATGGTTGGCTGGCTCAAGGGGGTGGGATAAGGATAAGTAAGGTGGATGGATGGATGGATGGATGGATGGACCGGAGGACGGGGTTTGTTCTGTGTTTCAAGTCTCGACGGCCTCTCTCCTTTATGGTTGATTTCGGATCAGCTCAAGCTCAAACCAACGAGCCTCGGTGGAGACGGATTGGCACCGACGGGCTGAGTCGAACCAGGCAAAGTGAGTATGAGTATACAGTGGCTATCCAAAAGAGGGTCTGGAGAAGGGAAAGCTGGAAGAAGGGGGTTGGAGTGGTGATGGTCGGAAATTGGGAAAAACGGTCACAACAAGACAAGATCGGAGGTTGCGTGGGGAACTGTGATTGTGGTTTGAGAATAAGTGAACAACGCTAGGCCAGCTGTACAGGCGTCTAAAGGAGTTGGTACTGGGGTTGCGTTGGGTTGTGTGTTGTGCGGTGGTGTGCTCTGGTGCCGGAAGGGAAGGGGGAAGGGGGGCCTGGCTGCAGCTTGGGGTGGTTGGGTTGCTTCCGTTGGTGGTCGCCCAGCGGCTGAGGGCTGTGTGGGGCCTGAGGTGGCCCCTCTGGCTCTTATTAGCCTCTGGCCCTGCGACGATTCCCCTTCGAAGAAGGCCCAAGAGGCTCGTCTGTATCTCCATCCGGGCATTCAAGGGCACCCTTGAGCGGTCCACAGCACCTGCAGAGGCCTGTGGACCATCTCTCAGGAGGCAGACCACGGTTGGGAGACTGGCAGGCAACATGATGTATACATTGAGTCGCTCCCAAATGTGGCAAGCTCCGTGGGTAGTTCCTCCGTACCGGGCCCTGCCCCTGCCTCCACGCACCGGTCAGAGTCGCAACCAACACGCGTGGCTGCAGGGATCAATCAGTACAGTAGACTACGATGGGCTAGGCCCAAGAGATTTGCCCTGTAGGCTCCGGCTCCTTGCCTCTCACCTGCCACCTGGGCACGATGTCAGGCTGGCTGTCAGGCTGACAGGCTGTCACGACAGGACCCTGCGGCAGATGCGATCTGCCATTTCTGCCTTCTCAGTCGGGGCTGTTGTGCCACAGTAGTATACTACTGCTGTAGGGCATGTACCATGGGGCCGGGTGCACATCAATCATCAAACCAGGGAGACGAAGCGAGAGTTCGAATTTGCCTTTGTCTACACGATGAACATGGCCAGAGTGGATAACGGCGCAGCAAGGTTTGGCCTATTGTTTAGACCGAAGGCACAGTCCAAGGCTGCCCTGCTCCTTCTCCTCCTCCTCCCTTGTGCCTCGTCGCCCAACAAAAGCAAGAAAGAGCCAGCCATTTTCCCTCCCAAATGACTCAGCTAAACACCAGCACAAGCACCAGCACCAGCACCAGCATCTGAGAAGACACGAGCTTTAGCTTTATTAGCTTCACGCTGAGCTCCACGTCTCTCAAACACACCAGGCAGAGGCGAGCCGAGGAGAAACAGAAGAAGCACACAAAGACAGCACAGCACAGGACGGTGGTCGGATCCCCCAGGAGGCAAGAACATCAAACGACTTCTGCTTGGAAGTCGCAGTCGCCCCGGCCGGTCCTGCCGGCCTGCAGGTAGGGCCTGCATCAAACCCAGGTGCCCAACCCAACCAACTCTTTCTGGCCCGTTGTGCCCAGTCAGCCTGGTCTGGACTGGACTTGACTTCGTGGGAGTTTGGTTCTCCCTGCAGCTCATCATCTGGGACATTCCCCCTCCATTCCCTCGCAAACGTTATCTTGATCAGCATGCACGATCTCACCCGCCACCCGCCATCTGCCATCTGTTCAAGCCCCCAGCCCGCCGGAAGGAAGCACACTTGTCAGCTTGCCAGTGAAACGTCATCACACCCTCTCCCACTGTCTCCTTTATCAACTAAGCACCACGCTTCTCCGGGCTCTGAGCACCTGATACGTTCGTGCCGCTGCGTTGAGCTGAGCTGACGAGGACGGGGAGGAGAGGCCCTTGCCATGCTACGACCCTGCATTACACTAGAGGCCGAAACAGATGACAGCTACTATGGAGCTCTCAGAGTTTGCCGCGTTCAAGCAGCCCCAAACCTTGACTCGTTAAACTTTCCCCTCACCACTCGACGCTTCATGCCAGCCCGCCCGTACTCGCGCCGTACCTGCGATAGTACCGCACGCACGGCCTCGTCCTTTCGTCTCAAGCGCCGGACCCGGATCTGGTCTGACGGCTGGTGCAAACGCTGGTGCACCCGCTGATTCACCCATCGCGAATCCACCTGAACGTGGCAGTGGACCATGTCCTACCCCCTCTCCCGAACGAATCCTTCCAAACCGCCCTAACTGATCATCATGGGCCGTGGCGGCGGGCAGCCCCGTCACTGATCCCTGCCTCGCATTAGGAGCACGTGGCGTGCACGCGTCACAACATCTCGCACCGCAGCCAAACACGCACGCTCGCATGCATGGCAGGGCCAGCACATGGCAGAATCGTGTCCGAATGCGAACCGCCAGCAACGTCGTCGTAACTCAGTTGCAATCAAACACCACGGGCGGGCGGGATCGAACCACAGCAAAGGTACCTCTCTGCTCGACAATCAATCATTCATCCACGACAATCGTCATTTCCGTCTCACACGTGCAAGGGTGTGCCAGATGGATGCTAGACATCACAAGTGCGACATTGTGGACCAATCAGCCACTCAGCTCGTTGGGGGCTACCTTCTGGTTTGTTTTTTGGTGCGATCCGTCAACACGGCGCATCTGCATGCAAGCTCCTGCCTCATTTCTGCGCCCACCTTGGACTGTCGGTCGCTGCAAGCCAACACGTAACAGGTAACTTTTATCGCCGCTCTACCCCCTCCCTCTCACTCTCCACGACCAGACCGAGGCAGTACAATGCGAAAGCCCTGATTCTACTGACCATCTTGCTGTCTTCTCAACCCGCGTCTTCAAGATGATCTGTATGTAGATCTCCTGGCGGGAACATCCTTTCGCCCATCACGGTCAAAGCGAGCATCCGTGCCATCTGCACTGCATGTGATGACTCGAGTGTATCTGCAGAATCTCGTTCTCGGCGTACTGCATATGGCAACTCTTGCCAGCACACCACGGGGCAAGAATCCTGCTGGAATAACGGTCGCACCCGTTGTGCAATTTTCCACATTTGGTCCTTCAGCTCTCCTGCTAGCCAAACTCAATTCGCATTCAACCGAACTTGTGGCACAATTCCCCCAAACCTGCCACGTTATCGCGGCATAGGATCTGTGGTAGGCCAACCAGGCAAGGTTCTGGGTCGGGTAGATTGCAGCCGGTGCCGTGTCTCGATCCTACCTATTGCCGTTCCACTCGGTCGAAACGGAGGTCACTGCCCAGGCAGCCAGGGCATGGATTTGTTTATGTCCGTGGGTGTGCGTCTCTGAGGTGTCATTGCTTCAGTCCAAGGCTCGGCAACGGGTAAAGCAAAGCTATTTGTGCAAATTCCAACGAGCTTTCCTCCATCGATACTGACCTGCAGAAGCAGAGTCGTTTCGCGCATCAGTCAGCTCGGCCGCTCTGCTTGCATAAGTGCAAAACGAGTACGAGAGAATGGACAACGAAAAGGAGCCAGATGCAGCGGGTAATCCTGAGTTGTCTACCTGCCCGGCTCGTCTGGACCGACAGAAACTCAAACGGACAGTTCCTCTCTCCCGACGCGCGCGAATGATCCCGCCACAGCCGAGGGTTACGCTTTCCTATAATAAACACAACGTGAGCCTTGGAGCAGGCCTCGCAGTGCGACTTAGCTACAGATGGCCTTCGTGTTTGCTGGCCCGGCACTCGGCATGCAGGCTCAAGGTAGAGAAAGGCAGACTTCTGCATCTACAATATCATGCCGTGAGCTTGTATTGTCGTCAGTGCCTTTTTGAGGTACCTCCAGCTCGCGACCGGTGTGAAGCGATGTGCCTGCTGGTAGCGAGGATCACAAGCGCTGTTGTGCGGTGACACAGCCTCGGCCTCTTCCCTTTGATGATTTCACGTGGTATTCTTCAAAGTGCAACCTCTGATGTATTCTGCCCTACCAGCCGCTATTGCCTGTGTTTTAGGATATTCAACCACGTGCTGCCTACTCCTGATTCCTGATAACCACCCTGCCACCCTGGGTCTATGGGCTGGGCGCCATAGCTCTCCTTAATCGCGCCTGTGGAAGCGAGTCAATCTAGTTGTAGAACCGTGGCTCTGAGTGGGTCCGGGAGGTGGGCGGGTTGGTGTACCTAGGATCCGAAATGTACACGACACGTATGTTGAGGAGATGCTGTTTTAATGCTGACAAGACTAGTATTGCTTTTCTTTGTTGGGGGAAACGTTCACTCAAGCGGATGCGTCAGCTTATTCGCGCTGACTCAAACTATGCGAGACAGAACCTTAAATATTGCTGAAAGTCATCCGCATGACTTGAACCTTGGCGGTGAACGTTTTGTCTTCTGATAATACACGACAGTATCTCTAATGAGCACTGTGACTAGGCCTTCATGACCACTCGTTGTCGTTACTAAGACAGCTCTTATGGCAGGAAACTTTGAAAGCTTATTCGATTCCTCAGACCAGGCTTCGTTTCATTATCATCCCCTTGCTGGTGAAGGCTGCTTGACTCACTCTGCGCTTAACTTGACAACGGCACGAACTCCATGTCAAATCGAACTTCTTAATATATCGCGTACAGCACCATTCCTTTCAGAGTAGCAGTTGTCATCTATAAGGTCGCCTGCAGTAATAGTTCATGAAATGAAGGATTGGCGAGGTCTTCTGACGTGAGACTGCGCCCCCGACGGCACAGGAGAAATCACCAATACCCAAAATACATGTTGAAATCCGCGCGTAGGTATTGCGCTCTCATCTTCTTAATTTCTAGATACCCGATCCATCTCCCCCTTTCCTTTTATGGGACATGCGGAATCCGCAGAGGAGATGTCTCGGTCTCGGATCAATGGTGCACAGACGATGCTGATGCCGTGACGATCAGAGTGCTTCCTGATCCCAGGCCGCTCTTCTTCCAAGGTTCCATGGGTTTTTTTTTAAAGCTTCTCTAGGAGGTCTCTCCTGTATCTCAGATCTTCCTTCTGAGCCCTCCGAGCCCCCAGCGCTTCGCCTTCGTCCACCAGATGAGGATCACACCGCGCCCCGTGGACCTGTAAGTTGTGAGGAACAGATTCAACCAGGTGGCAGAGGCATCACTTGATATCCATCTCACCTTTCGCACGCGTCAATTCTCAGGACTGACCCCATCTATCGTCGCTTGGTATGACGCCTTTGCAGTGGCCAGCGGTGTTGGGGTCAGGGCAAAGTTCTGAGCGCGAAAAAAATGACTGTGGAGTGCTCGCAGCCGTACCTAGGTAGGTAGCGTGCTCATATTCGCACATGTTGAGACAGTACAGAGAAGGCCGAGAGTGATTTTAGTCCTTTTTTTCTTCAGATCCAATGGTGCCCGCAATTGTCTCAGTAGTTGATGGAGTGCAGTAAGGTAATGATTGCATGAACATGTTATTGTGTGGTGTCGATGCAGCTTGCTGTCCTGTCGCCGCGATGGAGGCGAATTTGGATTTCTCGCCAGTTCCTCATGGCCTTGTCTTGTCGCATTCTACGGCCTGTCACTCACGTCAGAGCTCATGATAAATCACTGGCGGCATTCCACGTGTTGAATATTCTCTCAGCATTGTATATTTCACCTTCACCGTCTAGACGTCTTCCTTTGTGTCTCCCAGCTTGCTCAGAATGGGCCGTTCACAACGGAAATAGATCCAAAAGTGAAACACAATTGTCGAGGCCCACTGAAATACCATCCTGAATCACTCGGCCTGCGATAGACCGACTCGCACAGTTGACAACTGACATATAGCTACCACAATATATTTTTGTGGGCGAGGACATTTGAGGAGTTCTGTGTTCTCGTGTGTTCGAAGATGAGCAGTCCTAGACACAGACGCATCGTTTTGGTATGTCCGATCCGAAGAAGAAGCAGTACATTTCGTAATAGGCCAATTGAATAAACGTTGCAAATATGAAGGCTTTCACCAAGTACCAAGGACGTGTTGAACGAATGTAGGTACCTAGGTGGTCAGGGTTAGACACCAAATGATTATCATCATGGATCTTGCATCTTGTAGAAGCTGTAGCGCCCAGTCCAGCTGTTTCTCCAAAAAGGCCATTCGGGTTGCCCACCCTCTTCGCATGTCAAATACCCTAGGGTAGCCTAAGGAATAATCACCTATGGACATCCACTTATATGATGCCCTTTTGGTACATTTTACATGCAGTATGACAGCGCAAGTGGGCTTGCAAACGCAAGAAATCTGGACTCGATGATATCAAACTTGTGCAGAAGAAGACGCCGCGCTTCAATATGATGATTGAAATTCAGAACTACCCCGTGCTTAACAATCTATTTGTGGCTTTTCACCTGCCGGTAACAAGACCGAAAAGGGAAAACCCATAGTATTGTCCGAGGTCCCATTCGTATTGATCTCGAGTGAGCGTGCCCCCCAACGCCTCTATTTTTGTTTCCTCCTCGTGTGGCCTTTCGAATCGTACGTCTCCTCATACCACTTGTACTGTTGATTCGATGAGCCGCCGCCCTTGGATGAGCCGCCATGGCCTGAGTTTTTCTGACCCGCGGCTACTGAACCAAGCAGTATACATCAGTATCTCTGTCTCCATCATGCGGCCACACAGCATGAATTGGATGGATGCCTATTTGACTCACAGTCAGGAATGCACCTCTTACAACAGCAGTGGTAGCACGTTGTGACGTGTTCCAGCTGCTGCGTGATGGCGTTACGCTCTGTTCTTGGCCTGTCGAAGGTGCACCATCCCACGAGGTTGGGGCCGTTGCCGCACAGGCAACATGTCCAGGCCCTGCCATGTTCTTCGAAATGGCAGAGTCGATTGGTACACTTCCACTGGGTATCGATCATGGCTGCGTATGAGGTGTTTGGGCAGGGACTGGTCATTCCAGTTGTCCGATCGAGATGCGCGGCCACGCAGAAATTGTAGGTAATTGAGGTATGTTTGCACGGGTGCGTCTTGGGGTGGCCGACACACATCTTGGTAATTAATATCGAAAATATTATTATCAGGAATCTCCGGAGTGTTTTTGTTTTGCAGATTTTGCTCGAAAAGGTGAACGTCTCTTTGAGTCCCCGGTGTTACTGGGATGGATGCTGCTTTAGAAAATCCCCTCCTTTGTGAGAATCTATTGGCCTTCTTGGCTTTTTTATATTCTACGGGCCTACGCCTAGAATGGGCACATGATTCTCACCGCGCGTTTATTGTGTACACATTCTTCCAACTCACGAATACTCGTGAAGCGTACAAGATCAATGCCAGTCAGGCCGTGGGTCTTGCAATTTGGCGTCGAGACTGCTCATCAACGGCTATCGGATAGCTTAATTGGATCGTAATCTGGGTCAGACACACCAGTTGGTCACGTCTCCGGGGGTGGGAGGGGGGAAGCCAGCCTGTGCATAGGACCATGGACCGTTCCTGTCATGAGAAGAGATCTACATGTGGGCGAGCGCCGCTGTTCGCGACTCCTGGCTCAAGCTCTTGGGGAGATTTCAAAAACAGGCGGCACCCGCCCGCGGGGGTGGTGGAGAGACACGAGACACGAAACCATTCTCAGATTTCGTGTTTCGGGATTCAACAGTGGAATATCCGCGACCGACAATTAAAAAAGGTTGCGCACGGCGTACGAGATGCTGCAAGTCAAAAGAGATCTGGCATAGGCGCCTGTGCAACAGCTGCTGCATCCCGAACCAGGCTGTGGTGGCAGGTTACGCTGATCTTGCACTTGTTTCCGATGGGGGGGCGGTTTGGAGTCGAACAGCAGTAGCAGCAGTAACAGCAGCAGTAACAGTAACAGTAGCAGCAGCAGTAGCAGCAGCAGCAGCAGCAGCAGCAGCAGCAGGCTGCCGTGGTGCGACTGAGGGGCTCATGAGGGCTTCTCTCCCGGCTGAATCGTGCGACCATGGCTCGCAGTGTCGCAGGAAGGCACCTGGGGTCTCTTGGACTTGTTTTCAGCTGGACCAGCCATGCGGTCAACTGGTCACACGGCACCACGGTCGAGAAGGCGGGTGTGTGCTGCAGTATCTAGCCGGCACCCAGGGCCCGGGCTTCTGGTGGGAGGACCAGGGCCTGCATGCATGCAGCTCGTGAGGCTCTCTCGCTTATCTGGCCTGCAGCAGGTTCTACAAATCTCACACCGGTCTCTGACGGCTCCATGTACTCGGACTCGGGGGAGGGCCTTGGGGGATCTTGGGAGAATTCTCGAGGGGAGGTGGGGGGGGGGGAGATGGATGTCAGACAGCCGCGTCGTAGCTCTGTCTGTATATTTCAGGCTTTCTTTCGGACACTGGCTCTGCGTCTCCGAATGTCGTCGGTGCATTTTACTTTTTTTTTTTCTGTTGAGGTTACACGAGACAAGGGACAGGCCATTTCCGACACATTCCGGGTAGGTACTTAAGTACTTACTTGAGTACTTGTGTCCGTGCTGGGCACCCACACACACACCGCAGGCCCACACCCACACACCGGCCGAGCCCCACCTGCAAAAAGACCAAGGCGAGGCGAAGGAAGACGGGCCGAAGCAGCAGGAAGAACATTGGGGAGACAAGGAAACCAAGAACCCCAAAGTGAGGCGATCGGGAAGGTGAAGGACTTTTGTGAGAAATTATAGCCGGGCAACAAAAACAAGGCTCACCGGCGAGAGGAATGCTGGGAAGCCCCATCGATGATTGACGGGATGGTTTTTGTCCAACGCCGTTTCGTTTTCCACCATCTCTCCACCGCAGTGCATGCATGCGCTTGCGTGGTGCTTGTGCTCCCTCACTTAGTGTCAACATTGGTGTGGCTAGGCTATTTGTGGACGCACCCCGGATCCAGATCTGAGTCTGACCTTGCATGCGTTTCGCAGATCCGATCTGTGTTGTGCATATGTAGTCTACGCATGGTCTACTGTACATTTCAGGCGAACACCCCAGGCCATCGGCAATCCTTCTTTCCCTCGGGCCAATGAGCATCTCCGAGCCCCAACGTCCCTCTCAGGTCCCACGCACTCGGGATCCCTGGAGCCGCATTCTTCAATGTTCGCTCTTTCAACACACGCACCCCAAAAGAGGATCCGTGATCTCTGCCCCGTCGAGAGAGCCCCTGGCCTCAAACGGCCACGGATTCGTCACAGCCAAGCCCCCTTTTGGTCACAGTGTCGCACACTCTTTCCAGGGTTTCAACACTATCGACACGCCACGGAGTGCCACGGCCATGGTTACATGTGGGATCCGTGAATCAACATCATCACATCCCAATCTGGTGCTTGCTTGCTTGCTTGCTTGCTACGCTTCAGCATGTTGATCATCGAGTGATTTCAATGTTATCTTTTCAACAACGACACTAGGAGACCGTTCTTTTCAGCCCATATAGCCCCCTCTCTTTCTCACTACCTAGGTAGGTAGGTAATACATGATGATTGCATGACTAAACAATGACTGGCCGAGCCCGGTTCAACGCCACCATTCCGGCCCCAATCTCCTGTGACCCCCCCATTCCTTGGCCCCAATCCACCCAGCCCGAAAACATGTGTGCAGAAAAGTGTGCCCTGTTGATCATCATCCCACGAACAAGCAAACCCTAGAAGGCCCCCGGGCACACACAAACTCCTTGACCTTGACACCAAGACTCCTCATACCGGTAGCCTCATCCTGCCCGGGAAAAGGGGGAAGGGGGAGAAGAAGAAAAAAAAACCAAAGAGAGAGAAGAAAAGGAAACAAGGTAATAATAATAAAAGTCCCCAGGAAAATAAAACCACCCCATAGACCACCCCCCCACATAGCGACCACACCTTGAATCCCATCAATTGCAGCCTCGTCACATCGGCCCGGCCGGGGTGCACGTCTCGCAGCAGATGTGCTCGCACCACACCTTGTTCCCGTCGATGATCATGATGCAGCTGCAGCGGCCGTACTCGTTGAACCTCTTGCCGCACCAGCAGCAGTTCCAGCACCGGTTGCGCTGCTCAAACGGGCAGTTGGCCAGCGGGCACTTGGGCAGCAGCGGGCTGCTCGCCGCCGCCGCCGGGTGGCCCTCGAAGCTGGGCGGCATCGGGTACGCGATCGACTGCGCCGTGAGGTTGCGGCACGGCTTCCGCTTGGACGAGTGCGACGACGAGTGGGACGAGTGGGACGAGGATGACGAAGACTTGCTGCCCTTCTTCTCCTTGTCCTTGCCCTTGCTGCTGCTGCTGCTGCTGCTATGATGCTTCTTCCCGCTGTCCTTCTTGGAAGACTTCGACGATGAGCTGGACGAATCGGCTGGGGCGTCGGCGCAGTACACTATGTCTGTCCGCGTGTGCTCGCAGGGCAGCGTGTAGGTGATTTGGTGACACATGGTCGCAAGTCTTCAAGTCAAGTCTCGTGACCTTTGGTGAACTGTAGATCTGCGTGCTCGGTGACGCAGACAGGTAGCTTCTTCGGCTGCTGAAGTGCGTGGAGATCTGTATGTATCACGGTGGTTGACAGAACGAAGCAAGATGCTCTCTGGGTCAATGTAGTCCCCGGTGGTCTCTCTGATTCCTCTGAGGGCGAGATCCTAAGTATGAAATTGTCGTCCGCTCAGGTTGATGGTCGCTTGGTGTGAAGTGGTGCTCTGCTTATCTGATTTGATAGAAGATCGATCCCAAAACCACCAACCCCAGTATCGACGAGAGAAGGGCGATTTATATGTCGTGGTCATACCGGTGTGCTAGCTGAGACCGCCGCTGGACCTCCGCATATGAGCATCTTCAGCTCTCGTCGTGTCCTGGCTCGTCAGCGGCTCTGTCCCCCAGCCCGGAGTGGGATGTGGGATGTGGGATCTCTCAACAGGTTGCCAGGGTGGGTGGTCAATAGATGACGAGGGCTCGTCTTCGAGGGCTTCGATGCTTCTCGACGTCGTGTGCCATCGATTGGCCAAGCCGATTTGGAATTCATTCTTTTCCAGCCCGGCCGCCTGTTCAACACGACCCGACCGTCTGGGCGCGAACTCGATTCGGCAGAAAGCAGAAGAGGTTGCGACGGGGTGTTGCGGGAGGGGGGTGTGGGGCCATGCGGTGATCTTCGCGGGTGACAGACGCCTCACGGTGAGGGCAGGGGGTCCCACGGAGCCGGATCCGTATGGCTGGGTGTTGTACAGAAACATTGCTTTGGTTCTCTTGTCGCCATCTGCCTTGAGTATCATCTACTCCCCTCCCTCTGCCCCCCTACCCCCCTCCCACCTTTCCACCCTGGTGGGCCCCTACAGCCTAGCCTCTCAGAAGACCCAATGTCTCTCACAGCCTCATCGAATAGTCTATGCGAATACCCCACCCAAGCCGAAGCCACTTGGCCGTGCTGTCGGTGCTCATTGGAATGTCAGGAACCTGCCCTCGAGTGGCACAAAAGCGTGTTGTTCAGCTGACTAGCTGGCTTGCTGCCCTGGCTGCCTTCCCCTGTAGGGATCTGGCTTGCGAGGTTACTTTTTTCAGCCCACAGGATCTCGCTTACGAGATCTTGCAGCCCGATGCCGAATCGAAAAAGAAACCCTTCCGATCCCAACAGAGATCGAGCACAGGGTATGCGCGTAATCTCTCTTAAAGATCTTCAGCCTGCAGGCATGGACCCCCTTTTGACCTTCCCGCAACAAAAGTAAAAACCCAAAGAAGGCAAACCATGGAAAAATAAAAAAAGCTCCACCGCTGAAAGCCTTGCGTGTGCTTCTGTCCCGGCCCGACTCGCTACTATTGTCCTAATCGTATAGCAGTCCCGAAAATAGTCCCAAAAAAAACACTTGTCGAGAGCTGGAATCACAGGAAAGAAAGAAAAAAAGGAAGAAGGGGGGAAAAAAAAACCACCAAAAAACCAGGCCAACAAGCAGGGTTGAGTCGGCAGCACGTCACCGGCCGGACCCCCGTCCTCCTCCTGCCCCAGCTCCCACGGACATGTCCGGCTCGCACCTCTGGCAGCACTTGTGGTAGCAGAGCGAGTCTGGGCTCTTCTTCATCGGATGGTAGCAGACAGGGTACGTGTTGCCGCCCAAGCCGCACCGGCAGCAGACCCAGAGCCCGTTCAGCTCCTCCAGCCGGCACGCGCCCCGGCTGCACTTTGGACTGGCCAGGCACCCGCCACTGGCGCACGGGTTGTTGAAGTCGATGCCCAGGCTCCCGCTCTGCTCGTCAAAGTAGGACGTGTCCTGGCACGCCGACCAGGTCTGGAAGGTTTCGTCAAGGGTGGCTGCCGGGCAAAAGACATAGTGTATGACAAACTCAATGTCCCTGGTGCATGGGGCACTGTGGTGGTGATGAAGGTAATAGTAGATGCACATTGTTCGCCGTGGACACCCCCCCGGACAGAGCTGGTGCGACGACGGGGACCCAAGTATTTCAAGGGTGGTGCTCTGGGGGTTGAGAAGCGCGCCCGCCTCTTGTGGCGCCTGCGAGGTCTCAATCGGAAACCCTTGGAGCCCCTGAAGGTCTCGAACCTGGTGTGCCTTTGAGTGGCGGGTCGAGAGAGGGGTGGTGTGGCCGAGGCACTCTCTGGCGTGGTCCCTGGATGACTCGGCGAGCAAAGTCCCACGCTGGCCAGAGTGATGCTAGACACTGCTTAGACCGTGAGAGCGGTTGTTTCCGAGGAGCCTGAGTCGAGTCAACGCCTGTTGATGCTGACAAGGGGGGGAGGGTGGAGAGGAAGACGCACTTACCCGAGACAGGGGGAGCTTGCAGGACGGTGGGCCAGTGCAGCTGTCAGACTGAGCAACGGCTGCAGAAGAAGAAAGATCTGGTGTGGGAGGAGAGGCTAGGTTGATATATCCTTTGGTCTCGTGACTGGTTTGCTCCTGCGCTGAGGGTGGGATGATCCGGATTATAGATCAGGAGAGGGCGTGCGCCTGGGCTTGATCCTCTGCTGGTGTGAAGTTTTTTTCGGATGGATATCTTCCTGGAGAAGGTGTCGGCTGGTCCCTCTGTGTCTTTGAATATCGTGTGTCGAACGGACTCGGCTCGTCTTTAAAAAGCCGGTGACGCCTCAATGGACTTGCTTATTCTTGGACGTTGTCGACTCCCTGCCGGACTGAGATCCCATGCAACATGGGTCGGATGGAGAGACTCGGTGACTATTTATACGAGAGTCCAAGTGAGAGACCATGTCGAAGATCATTTGTATAAGGCCGCCAAAGCAGAATCAAATTCCGTTTTGCCGGTAGAGAAAAGCCCCCCCCCCCCTCATCCCGCCTGGCCCTACTTCGTGGCAGCCATGTGCTTTGTGTGGTGCACACCGCACGCCTTCCCGCCACCTTCCAACCCATCGGTACCAAACTTTTGCATCTACTCGCAACATGGTAGAGTCGGGCTGCAATAATTGGCCGCCACTGTCCAACCAGAAAGGCCATTTGGGCCCTCTGCACGTGGCTTTCTCGTGGTTTGTCGTCCGTTGCGGAACGCTGTGGTGGAGGACAAACGCGTGGGATTCTGATGCCGGGCCTTCAAGTTGAGACATCTAGGAGCCACAGGATGTGAGACACCACGAGAGATACTCGGGGGGCCCTTCAAAAGTACCCCAAAAGGTAGCTGTTTCGATATTCCCTCGCTTTGCTAGATCCAGGCAAGAAATCTAAGCCGAAAAGACCCACTCCCAGATCTGAACACGAGGCTATCTGTCAGTGATATTCCGCGAGTGGGTAAATATACGGCGGATCGCAACTCGCTTCTGGTTATAGTGTCACGGTAGTACGTGATGATGTGCCGTACCGCCGGGATCTGAGATGGAGGAGGGCTGAACACGCGATGTGGCTTGTGCCATGTAGCCGCCAGGGCGCTCCTTTCGCATTTCCTGCCGCACCTAGAATCGCCCGGGCTGGGGGAGATGGGCATTCCAGGAAAACCGCGTGATTTCTTAGGCTCCAGACTTCAGGCGCATTTCAAATCGACGATGCCCAGGGCCTCGTTGACACCTCGAGAACATCACACGGTTTCCGCTTGACTGACCCGAAAACGGTCGGAAGAAGTAGGAAGCCCGAGCTATGTCGTCACCAAAGGACGGAAAAAGCAAAAAAGAGGCACGTCTCATGACCCACTGAGCGTTGGGCGGACTTCGGCGTCGAGCACTTGGATGGGCTTCTGGGCATTTGACCATAACTATTCATATGCAAATCATTGCCCAGCGGACCTCGACGGCGCCAAACCTCGCTCATCCTGGTGACGTCCTCATGCTGTTCCATATGCGTTCTGCAGGCCAGTCAAAGCAAAAAAACCCCTCCCTCTGCGTTCACCTCTCGAGTCGATGTGACAGGTCATCCTGTCAACCACCTAGTGCGAGCTACGCCGTGCGACAAGGACATTCCCCGTGGACACAACACTTGCAGCTGTGTGACGGCCAGCAAAAAGCCATGCAACGCCTGTCGCCTTGCGAGCCTTCGAGAACGAACTTGTGCACCGCCTCGTAAGCTTCTCGAAGCCGCCCGGCACCTTCTTGGGTCTCGGGAACAGCCCTTCTCCCGCGCACAGTCCCAGGGTCCTGTCGCGGGTAGCCGCGAGGAACAGCCTCGAGAATCGCAAAACAATTGATCCTGCAGTCCCCGATACCGATGCCATGGGTCAAACTCGATCTCAATCTCGCCGGACGCAGTATCCTGCATATTGCGAACGGAGAAGCAACGGTCAATGCATAATTGACAGGTGTAAAACAGGGGTGTGCCCATCTGACAGATGAATCGTGTGCCTATCAAACCTCTGCCAGGGAGGTGGACCACCAAGGGCACGTCCGGGGGGAACACCAGATACCCGAGCACGCCAAGCAACCACAACTCCCGGACAGAAGCTGAAGCATAAAGGCAAGGGCTTGGGCCTAGATCTCGGGGGCCAAGAGTTGCACAAACACATTGTTCGGCCGAGATGGCTCCATGGGGGACATCACCGTGCAGTGGCCCTCCCCTGAGATACGGTTACACGCGCAATCTCCATATCACACTGCATTCCAAATCGGGCCCCACACCGGCCTTGGGTATTGCGAAGATCAGGCCTATTTCAGCGGAAACCGTCGGGCAATATCGAGGCGCCCGTTGGAAGCCCCTACGCGTGGGATGAGCGAGACGTGATTCGACGACATACGGCACCGAATATATTCGAGGCTGCCAACCCCCGCCGGCTTGTCTTCAGTCGGAACCTGACATCCTGGAGTGTCCGAGCCCAAAGCCCCACCACGATCATCCTGTATCCTCGACGCTCGAGGTCCCGGGGTGATGAGACCCCGGAGAGGCCCGTCCAAGAGTCCCGCTATAGCACGCCGAGGCAGGGTAGATGCGTGCCATGGGGGGGATCGTTGCCTCCGTGGTGATCAGCCACGTTGTGACACGCCAACTATCGATAACCTCTCAATGGCATCGGATGGCGTGCGACGCTCGAGGGGCCTAGACCGAGTGTGCACTGCTGCAGCAGCTCATCTCGCACAAAAGCGATGAGAGATCCCGGGGAACGTCCGCATGCGCGTCCCGTTTGGGCCCAGCGCCGATGCATGTGTCTCAGTTGCTTTTGCCCCTTTTTTTCCTTTTTTTCCTTCTTTTTTTCCTGCGCACTCCAGCTATCAACCGCGCTCTCTATTCGGGGTTCTTGCATAAGTGCGGTGTATCGTATTCGGAACGTTGTGAGACACCTTCAGACCGAGAGCTTGCCTTTGACGGGTCCAATCTCTGCAGGTAGA
This sequence comes from Diaporthe ilicicola, assembly GCA_023242295.1. Lineage (NCBI taxonomy): Eukaryota > Fungi > Ascomycota > Sordariomycetes > Diaporthales > Diaporthaceae > Diaporthe > Diaporthe ilicicola. Next base: position 95,498 of record JALPVH010000142.1, on the reverse strand, counting down.
TGGCTAATGTCTGGTTCGTATGGGGGATGTCTTAGCGCAAGGTCCCCCCCAGCGCGACCTTGAATATACGAGAATCCACAAGCGATGTGTAGGATCGGGAGTTGTTTGGCAATTCTTCCGAGTCTCCCCTCTTCCAACCGAGCTCCCACAGAGCCGACCGCAGGTTGCAGCTGGGGCTTGAGGTTGGAAATTGAGCGCGGTGTGAAGTTGAAGTTGGCCCCCACAGCCTCGACAACCGTGTAAGATGATTGGTTTCCGTCGACCACCAAACCCATTCATTACACAGGTAGTCTGGTCTACCCGACCTAACCTGACCGAACGCGCCCCCAAACGCTCGGCATTAGCCTACGGCCATCACTCCACAGACGACATTAGCGCAGGTACAGATAGGATGTGCCACGATAGGCGAGTCGCGAACTGGACAGAACACAGCGGAAGTTGCTATGATGCCTGCTGCATTATCGTGCAGGAAGTCCTCGAAAAAGGACAGGTCTGTAAGCCTGGGGGAAGCTGGAGAAAGACGCTGCGGTTCCAAGGTGGGAGCTTTCGGCAATGTATTGCCGCCAAGCCCTTGATCCAAAAAGCAGGCGTCTCTTGATTAGACTGTCTTCTTGAGCCATCCACGCGGCCTTTCTCATGGCAAGTCCGACAGTAGGGCCCTCGCGGCGGTGAGCCAGGAGGACGAACACCCACGAGCTAGAGACGGGCAAGGATCATCGCTGTCACGCTGATTGGGGCAACTTCAAGACTTTGCTTTTCCCATGACCATAGTCTGCAGCCACAAAACCAAATCAAACTAATCATCGACATCAGCCTCACCCGCGGCGAAAGGGCGAAGTGGACCAACCCGCAGAACAGAGCACTAGAGTACGGCTTGCGCAAAAGCTCACATTCGCATTTGGGTGTGCTGGATACATTGTCTCGTAAAGATCTTGGCGAGAAGGGCGATCCCATAGTCTGAGCTGACCGGATCCCACCGTCGAGCAGAGACGCCTCTCTGAGCTGGCTGGGCTGTGGGCGAGAAGCAGCCACTTCCGTTGATTCAACAAGAAACAATCCCGCTTAGGTCGGCCCCACATGCCGAGGCGACACTTGGCTTTTTGAGGCTGACGCCGTGGGTCTTGAACCCCAGTGATATCACGGCCGATGGATGTCTTCCGCTTGTGGGGGGCATTCAAGCCATGTCACAGTGGCTTGCGAGCAGCGCTCGTCCAGCCAGACCCACGACCACCGCCCTTCAGCTGGGTGATCTGCAAGCCGGGGAGTTCCGAAGCGCTGGCATATTGAAAACAGACATGGTATGTTTTTCCTTACTCATTCGCTTCGCTCGCTGTGATATTCTCGCAGATGGCGAGGAGGCGCACGCTATTTCCTTCCGGTTGGACAGGTCCGCGTAGGAATACTGTCAGATCTCATTATTGGAGACTGTTGATGGCCTTTGAATTGTGCAGCAAGTGGTCTGAGGTCCCAGACACCGCATAGAATTAATCCGCCCAAAGCAAAATTGAAAACGCCTTCCCAACGCCAAGCCGGTGTCCATGTGGTATTTGTGCTTGCAGAATATGTACCGACAGTGTCCGAAGAGTTCGCCAATGACTGACTGCCTATAAGAAAGTAGCGTGCTCGGGGGCCGTACGCATTTATTTGTCCGTAATAGATGTTGCCCTAGGCCTTCGGCATGGTAGGCACGCAGATAGCACTGCCAACCCTCAACAACTCACAAGCTAACCCCTCGTTGGCCTCCCTCAGCTTCTCGACGTCGATTCCGTGCATATTGGCAATGCTCCAGCATGTCTCGCCACGCTGGATCTTGTGACCGTGGCTGCCAGGCCCGCAGTGCGACACGTGCTCGGACTTGGCCATCCAACCGAGGAACCAGAAGACGCCCATGAGGAACAGTGCCAGGATGAAGAAGAAGTTCAGGAGGGGCATCAACTCTGCGCGCCAGTGTCTCTTCATGGCGTCGTCGGCGGCCCACCTCTGGCTCAGATTGTTGCGGGCTGTCTCATGATCGAGAAATGGCTGTGCCGCCTCTGTCGCATCGTAGGGCGGTGGGGCGTCGTCCCCGTGGGCGGCTTCGACGTCGATGTTCTCGAGGTTTGAAGGAGGCTTTGGGGCGTTGGCGACCTTGGTGAGATGTCCGTAGCGGGAGCCTGGAGGGCCCTCCCAGAGGCTGCCATCTGCGTCGCGGAAAGTATAGGTCTGGGTATCGGCGTCATAGCCCACGCGGGTCATGCCTTCGGGCAGGCGCTCCTCATCGGTGTCAAGCTCTGTGTATCGAGAAGGCATCGTGGGCTTGGGCTGGTCTGGACTTGGCTGGTCTGGGCCGGTCTACAAGGCGTGTCTTTGATCTGTGTTTCGATGGATCTAGGTAAAAGGCTGAATCTGAGTCTGAGTCTTGAGTGTGGTGCTGTTGAGGTGGAAATTGTGTTGTTGGAGGATGGGATGAGGATTTGAAGAGACGAGGCGATGCTTGGGGAGGAAAAGGAGGTCGACGACGTGACATGACGTTAGTTGGGGGTGGAGCGTTTCAGTTGGGGTCTGCGCCACCGACCGACCGGCCGACCGACCGTTGCTGCCGGCTGGACAGGAGTCGCCCAGGCCTGCCAGGACAAGCATAACAGAGGGCCCTTGATTATCAGTGGGCATTGCATTACAGTATGAGGTTGCGCAAGCACAACCCATCCTCGAGCCATCCAGATGGATGGAGGTGGATGAGTACGTACTCCAACCACGACTACTCATAGAAGACCAGGCTATGCCGTCATTGCTCGACCCCCTCTTTCTCACCTGTAGATGATGATTTGTACTGTGGAACTCCTCGTCCATCTCGCCAGTTCAAATGTTCTAAGTGAAAGGTTGCTCGCACTCGGACCTGACCTGCCTGCCTGCAGTGATTATCAATCCACATCGTCTTATCACATGCAGAGCTTCAAAGAAGCAAGTGCTGTGGACTGATGCTGATGGTGATGGACAGCTTGGAATCAAATGGGTTGCTTGCCCTCCAACCTAGCTCCTACGATCTGGGGCTGGAGGTGGGCTGACGGATCAATCGACTGGGATGTTGTTTGGGAGGCGATCATTGTGATTGTGACATTGAGGCTGCCAATGCCTGTGTTTCGGGTAAAGATAGTGGCTTGCATTTCTTTGAGTTTCATTCTGAATCTCACTCAATTTCATCTTCTCACACAAGGTTCAATAAACTTGAACCAAGAGCTTGAAGAGGTGGGACGGCCTGCTTCAATCCGTCCGCAGGGCCCGCCGTTACTCCACTAACAGGGTCCACCCTAGTCCACACGTAGTCCTGTTAGAGCCAGCATGAGGCCTGCTACTGCCCCGGCCCGTTAGCTATCAAATGACAGGTCGTATCATACGGCAAAAGGTGCCAGCCTGCCAGCCTGCCAGCCTGCCCACTGCCACTGCCCAAGCAAAGCACGGACCGTGACGACAGGCAGACAGTGCTGCAGTCTGAAACGGAACAGATGATGCTGCTCGCTACAGTACACGGTAGCCTGTTGCTCCTTCCTTCCAAGGTTACTTTGAAAGGCTGTCTGAGCTGGCAAACGGACAGCTTCATTGGAAGCCGACTTCCTGTTTGGGCACCTATCTAGGTACCCAGAGGGCCTCAGTTAGGTAGGTAGGTCGCTTTGTTGGATGCCCAGGTGGATTGCCCCCAGGTTCAGTCAGGTCGCACACACCCATGCAAGGTGCTGCGCTGCCCCGCCCACTGCCTCAAAATTCTTGTCTGTGGCCTCTTGCCTCTTGCCTCTTGCCTCTTGTCGTCTCCACTGAGTCCATTTCATTCCACCGTCGCCAGGACTGGAACTGAAAGGCAGCAACAGAAGCCTCCAGGGACCTTGAAAGCAGCGGCGGAGAGAACTACAGAGGTCGAGGTCCAACGTCAAGGCCAAGGCCCACATACCATAAAAAGAAACGGCTGGATAGGTCCCTGGGTAAGAATTCAAACGCCGACTTCGCCATCGCCTTCTCATTCCCTGCTGCCCACCACCACGAGCCACAAGCAAAAGACACGCGGACCAAGATGCTGGGTGACCAGGAACTCAAGGCTGCTGCTGATCGGCTGGCCACCTACCGCAGGAATGACGCCCTGAACGACATCCTGACCCACTATGAGACTCTCCTGGGCGACTACAAACGCCTCAAGAGCGACTACGAGGAGGAGCGCGAGGCCCGAGAGCGCTGGAAGCAACAGGCCCGGGGCCAGGAACGCAACCCTTTCGTCCTGGTCCTCGTCGACGCTGACGGCTACGTTTTCGACGATAATTGTAATCGCAATCCATCATTCCGCCCCCACAACTCCCGGATCTAACGCTAACCTACGTGCCCAGTGATTACTGCGGGCCAAGATGGCGGCACTCAAGCTGCCAAGCTGCTCAACGACACCATCAAGGCCAGCCAGAGGAGGAAGGGATTGGAATCTTGCGAGACCATGGTTCGCGTCTATGCCAACGTCGCCGGCTTGTCCAAGGCCCTTGCCAAGTGTGGCCTGGTGGGCGCCGACAAACGCTCGCTGGCCCCCTTTATCGCAAATTTCAACAGGTCGTATGGCCTGACTGACTTCATCGACGCTGGAGAATTCAAGGAGAATGCCGATTTCAAGCTTCGCGAAATGCTTAGGCTCTATGCCGAGAATGCCCAGTGCAAACACATCTATTTCGCCGCCTGCCATGACGCCGGCTACGTCTCACAGCTTACCCCCTACCGAGGTCAAAAGGACCGCTTCACTCTCATCAGAACATCTGGTCTCCATTTCCACGACGAGTTCACAAAGCTCGGCTTCGGCATCGAAGACTTGCCCGGCGTCTTCCGCCCCACTGGCTCTGCTATGGATGGCTTGTATCCCAAACCGACTCCGTCAGCAGGGAAGCCCATTACATCTTCGTCGCTTGCCAGGAGCCAACCCACAGAGTCCAGGGATATATGCGCCTTTCACTCGGTTGGGAGATGCAAGTATGGCGAGACTTGCAAGAATCTCCACGTTGGCACAACATCATCGCCTATTCCTCTACGCCCCTCGAAGCTGAGTCGATCTTCCTGGCGGGATGGAAGTGAACCATACGATACCCCAGACTACCCCTTACCAGCTAAGCCCTACGGCGCTTCCAACCGAAGCTACCTACAGCAAACCGACCTCTTCGCCCAACTACCGAAGAAGGACGAGATCCCAGACGGTCAAGTTGCCGTCAACAAATCCAACCAGCGCCTAGACGCTTACATTCCCGTCCCAACTCCTGAGTCCGAGAACCGCCTCAAGCTCAGGTCTTCTATGCAGCGGCTCTGCAACTCCAAACATCTAAACGGGTCTTGCGCCAACCCGAGCTGCGAGTACGACCACAGTCCGCTCGACGAGGACCTCATCCCCACTCTCGAGTCGCTCGCCAGGTCCCTACCGTGTCCCCGCCGCGACAAGTGCCGCAACGCGGCTTGCACCTCCGGCCATCTCTGCCAGAAGCCGGACTGCAAGCTCCGCGGCGGCAAGGCCTTCTGCAGGTTCGGCTGGGCCATGCACTTTGATGACTTCACCGTTGACCGGTACGTGTCCGCCACGTCGAATAGGCCGGCTGTTCCATTGTCCGAGCGGTCTGTTACGTCTTCCCCACCGAGCCATGCAAACGGAAATGGATGCGGATACGGGGACGATTTTGCAAACGGAGAGGAGGAAGATGACATCTCTAGCCATAACGGCGGCATATCTGTAGGTGCATTTTGAGACACTCGCATGAAATGTATTGGCCAGCAAGACTGCGGCAACTATGTCGCTTGAGATAGGCTCAGGCTTTATGTCAGATAATCCTTCGTGGGTTATCACTTGATCAAGAGTCAGACTATCTGGGCAGAGAGCCGTCCGGTGAGACATCTGGAGGCTTCTGTTCGGACCCCAAGGTATGCTGGAAGGGCAACTATTTCCTTCTGGTCTTAAAGAAGGGTCGACTTGACAAAATTGAAGGTGAAAAGAGAAAGATACTGTAAAGTGGTGGGAGCGAATCCCAAGCACTCGAAATGATGCAAGGAACTCAACGACGAAAGAGGAGAGATGGCGAAGTGATGGAGAAGGCATAATGATTGACGATTGTGGCTTGGTCTTCTACGTGACAAAATCTAGGTTCCGCCACAGCCAGTGTGTTTATCGGAACTCGAGTCGCTCTAGGAATTATCGCTTTCGCACAGAAGGAAACGGACTTCTTGGCAGGACTTGTGTCATTATTGTCTATAAGGAACAAAAGAGAGAAGCACAAGTTGCGGGAATTTGCTGGGGGTTTTTCTTCAAAAAGCTAAACACATTTTGTTGACTGATTGATCTTCTTGGTCAAGTGGTCCAAGTTTGTCTGTGAATCCTTGGGTGGGGGATAAGTCGGCACAGGAGGCATCGGCGTTGTAGTCATTTGCAAAGATAACGCAGTTCTCAGATTGAATCATGACTGCTGTCTATTTTGGTCTTTCCGCCCCTATGGAATCGTGTGTTTGCCGTTGCACTGACAAGTCTCTCAATGCCGGTGTTGCCAACCTGGGCAGAAGCCTGCCACGTGCCGTTCAGTGCAAAACAGAATCAGGGCACAACAAGCAAGGAGACTACCTCAACCTTGCCACCAAGGCAAGTACCTAGGTACTCAGTATCTTGCTGTATTACATCTGGAAATACGCTGGCGCAAACAGTGCGCTTCGCGAGCTCTCCAAGGCAACCCCCTGGGGCCTTTGAAAGATCACATCAGTCTTTGCCGCCAAGTCGCACATCAAGTCGCGATTTTTTCCCAACCGAACTGAAGGTAGGTCCTGTTCTCTCAGCATACATCACCTTCAAATATCCCCCTTCCAACCCGCCTGCCACCTGTTTGTGTTTGTTTGGAGCTGCAATTGACCGTCAACCCCACAGACACCATCCAAAAGTCGCAGACACGGGGCACCTACAGCCTTGAGCGATCAATATCCTCGAAACGCCCCGAGTCGTCGGCCTCCTCCAGCTTAGCCTCACCAAAATCATCGAATCTCATCAATTGAAGCAATTGAAGCAATCACCAAACCATTGATTGGAGCAACAACGTACATACAGAAGGGCGACACCGAAACAAGCGCCGATGCTGGACTCAAGGCCCACCACAGCCTGAGCATCGTCCAGATGTCTACGTCGACCATAAGCTAGACAAGCCGATACCTACCTCAACCTACGACAAGGCGAGTGAGAGCATTCCCCGCGAGTTTCGGGATCCGCTGGTCGTGACATTTTACTTTCGAGAAGACGAGGACAGGCATCAATCACTACATCGCGGAATTCTTCCCACATTTTGAGGAGCTGACTATGGTTTTCTTCACCATCCACCACAAATCGAATCCACATTTTTACCGGCGGCGAATGAGAGGCCTCACTGAACAATCCATTCCCAAAGAGGATACGTACAGTGTTACGTTTGAGTTGGGGAGCGACATGGAAACAGCCGTCGAGAAGCTGAGGAAATATCGAGAGCTGAGCATGGAATCGGGAGTGAGAGACCATTACGACGAGACTTTTGAGAGATACAGTGACGAGGTGATTTATGCAGTCAAAGATGGCGACGTTGATGGGGAAAGGGTAGATCACCGGATGGGGGTAGGATTCGAAATGTGCCAGGCGGACCATGAGGAGGTAGCACTTTGAAGGGAAAGGTTTCTACCACCGGCACCGTAACATCTCAAGGTCCTTGATACAAGTAAACGCTTGCCAACTTGAGCTCCTCCAAGTCTTGCTGCTTTCCTCCCTTCCTCATAATTTGTACCTAGGTATATATGTTCCTACTCCTCCTCGACTGTGGTCACTTGTCTCCCCCTCTGGCAATGGTGCACCACGATCAGATCGCTGACTCTCGCCATGTCAAAGTTCTCCAGGATAGCAAATGGCCAAAGGGGAACGTAACAGTTATCATCGAACCAAGGTTCTATCGGACTCAATTGAGCGAGAACCGATGCGTCCTCACCAGCTTCGTCCCATAACCGAATGTAACTTTTCACATTCTGAGTCGCAACCTCTATCGAGCTGCCAGCCCGAAGGGTGGTAACGCGTTCGTTGTCCTTCGCGTCACAGAACTCGCGGCGGACAGGCAGACTTCGTCCATTCCAGGACGGGGAATGCTTCCAAAGTTTGTCGAAAAGAAAAGTTATCTCTCGAATATTTGTAAAGTGTTGAGGTAAAAAGGGTCGGTCGTCGTCTGAAAAAATCCCTCGTTTTTTCGAAAATGCCAGAGACGCAAAAGAAGCCGCCTTATCCCAGTCGGGACACAGACACAGGGCTCTTGGTACTTCTCCCGCGTCGGTGTTCAGTCTGTACATGCCGAATTCAAATGCCGTGTATCTCGATTGTTCGATGTCGAGAGCAATATGCTGGACATGCTCGAGGCCGGAAAGACCCTCCAAAGACTGTACATGGCACGTGGGTGACCACTCCCGATTGAAGAGGAGCACATCCTCGGGTCCCCACCACATGCCTGGTTCTTTGGACTCGATGTTGGCGAATACGAAGTGGCCGTTCTTGAGAGCAAAAGCTCGGGACTCTCTGCAGATACAAAGCAGCAGAGGGTACTCGACCACTGATGTGATCTGGAAATTCCACCTTGGTTCCCAATTGTTGGATGCGAGGTCTTCGTCGCAAGTGAATCGTCGGCGGCCCTTCCGAGCCATGGCTTTGAGTATCCTTCGTCCAGGCAGGAGGTATTCCCAAATCATAAGCCTCATTTCGGCTGGTAGGCTTTTGAAGCACAGTGGACCATTTGCGCCGCGAAGTTCGTGATTGTTCGCCATCGTAAAGTCTTTTTCGGGATAGAAAGATAATGTATGAGACAAGTATACTCAACCAAACTGAATTGGTGGATAACTGGCACTTCTTACACTGCGCCTGTGAGTTGCTCCTGATGGAAAATATTGGGGTAAGATGTTGTCCTGGTTGAGATGTTTTTCACGTAACTGGTGCTCCAGACACGGGTTGTCATATCGCATGGAGGCCTGATCGCCCCTGCATCTGTTTTGCTCGTGTCAGTCGCGGCCTTCCAGGATGGTCCTGTACATCCTCTTTCAATGTTGTTTTGGGAGGAACGGCCGTTGGGGTCACACCGTTCGTGGGCGCTCAAAGCGAAGAATGCATTTTTCTTTGTATACAGATTGACGGATCAAAATTGAAATGACTTGAATTTGCAGGTCCTTGGCATAATGAAGCATACAGACACTGGAACCATGCGTAATCACTCGTTGCACGCACGCTTCGTCGAGACCAGGACAAGCCGACGATATTTCCCAGCCTACATGGAGTGCTGTTGGCTGAGCCGCTATAATTCAATGGCGGGCGGAGATCGCCCTTTGCCATAAATGCACGTTTAGAGACTCGGTGGTTGCTCTCTGTGGTTACCCTGATTGAAGCTGGGGAGGGAGTCAGGAAGCGATGACCACAATGAGAGATCCTTCGTGGAGTCAAAAACTGGCAAGAAGTAGTTGCAGCACTCGATTTGGCAGAAATTAAAGACGGAAGTTGCTCCCTGCCTGTTTTTGGGCCAGTATCTTTTGGGCCAGTATCTTTTGGGCCAGTATCTTTTGGGCCAGTATCTTTTGTGTCCGTTTGGTTGTTTGACCGTTTTCGAAGGTGATTAAAACGGGAAGCCATGCAAGCTGCAGCTAGACGTGGGCTTTTGAGCTCGAAACAAACTGATTCCAGGCACAAACGTCATTCCACTGTTGTTTGGAAAACATACACTTGCAACAAACGCGTACTAGAAGCCAGAAATTGCGGTTGGTCGACCTCCCAAATTACACCAGTGGACAATTTCGCTCCCCAAGCCAGTCTTCCCATCGGCCGACGATTGCGACAAAACAACCCCTCTCAATGACAGCTCACCCTCGAGGCATCTCGCTGCTATCAAAGAAGACCAATCGGGATGAATGCCACGACTAGGGATGCGGGCAATTCCACTGCCGAGCATCAGGTATGCATCTCACACAGGAGCCCTCTTTGCCCATTCCACCATCTCACCCCTGACTTGCCACCCAGATTCAAAACCCATCGGGATCAACAAGCCTCTTCCGTCTCCCGCCGGAGCTGCGGCGACTGGTCTGGAAATTCCTGTTGCCCGGGCGCAAAGTCCTCAAGGCGAGGAGCTACCGCGCCCAACTGGGACCAATCCGCCGCCAATACCGTCGATTTGGTTTTGACTCCAAAGTCTCGCAACCCATCCTCTCCCAGATCTGCGCAGAGTCTCGTAACTATGTGCTGGATCATGGTCGGTTCACTTTTGGGCTTGAGGGCGAAGCCGGGCTCTGGTGGGGTTTCGAGGACGTGCTGCTGTTCGATGAAGAATGGTGCTCCGAAATAGACAACCCATCTTTGAGGGAGTTGCACGGTCTCGACTGCGTTAAGAATATTGCGCTCGACGGTATCCAAGCTCAACGAATCCATTACATCTACAAGGTTTCACATTACGACAAATCCGGTCACGGTAGTCACGCTAGCCGTCACGATGCCAATACGTATGGTGATCCCTACGTCGGATCGATGTTCTCAAGTACTTATGTACCACCAGGCATCGACCTGTACTGCTTAAAAGTCGTCGACAAGTCTCACTTCCTCGTTCGATTCAAAGCTCTCAAGAGCTTGATGGTTTTCTTTGAGCACCCTTCTAGGACGAACAACCAAATCACCATTCACCTCTCAGCCACCAAGACAATTCCTCTCTTTTTCGGAAATAATGAGGGCTACGACTGTGTCACATTTAATCGCCACATCAACATAAAAGAGGCGGATGACGAGATGAAACGGCCTGTAACACTCACGGTTAATATCTCTAAGCTCAAACCGTGCAAGCTCTTTCGTTACTTTGGCATGTTCAAGGATCAGCATGTTTTGTTTGACTTCTGAGTCACATATTTTTGCACAGAGTCTGTCTCCTCTACGTCTATCTCTTCCTTGGCCATAATGGCGGATTAGGAGTCGGCCCTTGGAGAAAGGCGAATTGCGCAAGGATGGGGAGGACGGTGGGGTGGCCATGTTGGCATGAAGTCGGCTCTTCTTGCCAGAGGGAAGCTCGTCCACTTCGCCAAAGACGTGGAGTTAAACCTGAGATTGTCAGAATACACCCATAGACTGATGAAAAGTTCTGATATGACATATACCGGGCGGCTTCTGCATTACTGTATCTCGTGAGCGGCAGTCAGATGGAAACGCCTCCGACTCTGTAGAATTACCCTGCAGATGCCTGGTCGAAGGTCTTGGAGAGATCCGCCATTCACCATCCTAAAATCCTCGCAGAAACTGCAAGCTTGATCTCATTCAATTTTGCATTCGAGCACTGCAATGATGGGGACATGAGATCGGATCGCGAGTGAGATGGACAAGGGCTCCCTACCCAGACATCAGACTACGGGCCGTAAAAGTGGATCTGGGGTATCAGACAGAGTGGTGTGGATGTACCGAAGTAGCCAAGTACCCAGGTACCCTTTCCAGAACGCACAGCTGGCCTGTGTATCGCTTCCTCATCGAGCTCGGAAGACCCACCGGCAGTTCGCTCGTCCCTGATTCGAAATCAGCTGTCTCGTGCTGTTGATCACCAATAGGCCGGCCCATCTATGGCCTTCTCTTCTTCCTTATTACCTGCTACCGACCGTCGACGGCGTGGTTGGCCGTAGCATAGGAGCGCAGCCTGTCGAACTGCACGTCGTGAACCGAACCCGGCTTCAAGCAAGCAACAGCTTCAAGGGCACAAAATTCTCGATCCACAGTTCCACCACATCCCGTACACGTATCTAGTGGTAGCCTACGGCTGCACTCCGATCCATCAGTCTGGCCCAGCCCTCATTGGGCATGCTGCCACTCTCCTCGAGCGTGGCCGTGCGTCGGCTGTCGAAGCATCCAGGCTTCATTGCCCTGGCCCTGGTGGCGCTGCTCATTTTCCGAACGTTCCTGCCGACTGCCACTTCTGGCCCTCCCTCGAGATACGCCGTCGCCCTCCGGAGGATCAAGTTCGTGCCGTCTGGCTACAACTGGACGTCGGCCGAACTCTTCTTCCCGCCCACGCCTCCACTCGCGCCGTTGCCTACTGGCAAGCCCAAGACTTTCCCTCACGTACAATACAATTTTGGCGCTCGAGGCGACGCGAACAAGAATAAGGTTTCCGAGGAGCGGAGAAAGGCCGTTAAGGATGCCTTCGTCCGCTCTTGGTCTGCCTACAAGAAGGAGGCATGGCTTTGGGACGAGCTCGAGCCCGTATCAGGAGGGGGAAAGAATACATTTGGCGGCTGGGCAGCTACGCTCGTCGACAGCCTTGACACGCTATGGATAATGGGCCTCTATGATGAATTCCACGAAGCTGCGGAAGCTGCCGCCCAGCTCGACTGGGCCAACACTACGGAACGAAGCGCAAACCTCTTCGAGACCACCATCCGACACCTGGGTGGCCTGCTCAGCGCCTACGATCTCAGCGGGACGCCCGCGCTGCTGGAAAAGGCGAAAGAGCTCGGCGACATGCTCTATATGGGCTTCGATACCCCCAACCGTCTGCCAGGGTTCTGGCTCAGCTTCGAGGATGCCCGCAATGGCCGTCAGGTTGCTGGGACACATGATCCCAGCGCGTCTCCTGCGTCTTTGGCACTCGAGTTTACAAGGCTGGCCCAATTGACCGGAGAGGACAAGTACTACGACGCCATTGACCGTGTGCGCGCATTCCTGGCCCGCACCCAGGACGAGTCGCAGCTCCCTGGCATGTGGCCTGTGGCCCTCGACTTCCAGCACGAACAAGTCACCGGCGACAACAGCTTCACTCTCGGCGCACTAGCTGACAGCCTATACGAGTACCTGCCTAAGATGTTTATTCTCACAGGCGGCTTGGAGCCCTCCTACGAGCAAATGTACCGCAAGTCGATGGACGTGGTCGTGAAGCATATCTTGTTCCGGCCAATGCTGCCAGATCAGGACGATATATTGTTTGCAGGAAACGCACGTGTAAAGCAGGGAGGCGTCGAGCTGGACCCCGAGGGTCAACATCTAGCCTGCTTTGTCGGTGGAATGTTCCTCCTCGGAGGCAAGACATTCGGTATCGAGCCCCACATCCGCATTGGCGAGCGCGTCACGCGTGGCTGCACTTGGGGCTACGACGCATTCCCAACTGGTCTCCTGCCGGAATTGTTTGGCCTCCTGCCGTGTCCGTCGCTGGCACCTTGCGAGTGGGATGAGGAGAGGTGGTCCAAACAGGGCAATCCAGGACTCAAGAAGGGGTTCATACACGCACGAGATCCTCGCTATATTCTTAGGCCCGAAGCGATCGAGAGCGTCTTCATACTGTACAGGGTCACCGGGAATGAAGAAATCAGGGATATCGCGTGGACCATGTTCCAAAGCGTCATGCGCGCCACAGAGACTCCTCTGGCGAATTCTGCTATCAAGGACGTCACCGTATCAGGGCCAACGGACAAAATGGACTCCATGGAGGTATGTACCGCGCCTTTTTCTACATGATATGTCTAGTTCAGTATCTGACTTTGCCCCCCTAGAGCTTTTGGACGGCCGAGACCCTGAAGTACTTTTATTTGATATTTTCTCCGCCAGACGTCATCAGCCTAGACGACTACGTCTTCAACACCGAGGCTCATCCCCTTAGACGGCCAGGTTCAAAGACTTGAGTGATGAACACCAGAACCACACGAAATAATTATCATTGCAAATGCTACATAAGCAGTCTAGCTTGCCAGGTGTGGCGGCGCCTATCTGAGAATCCGAGTGAACCAACCGTTTCTCTGCTCCGACCAAAGCCATTTTGACTTGCCGCTTGAGCCCACCCGCTGGACGGCTCACTCCCATCGAGCAATGGGCAGATCCAACCCACTTCTAAAAGCTTGGGCGACAGCATGATCCAGCTCATCCTCGCAAGGAGACCCGAGGAGTCGTCCGGGTGAGCTGCCACGCACAGCAGTCGTCTGATTCTGATCGAGGTCGCCTATATCAGAGGTCGTCATTGCATGCATGCATGCCCGTGCTACGGTGCCGTCAGCTCCGCTTCGATGTCCACCATGTCTACGTCAGCATCAGCAGGCTGATTCGGGTCTTCCCGTTGGATAGCACCAAGTATCTGCGGGCTAGATGCCCTCGCTGTCTGCTGTTGTATGCCACTGGGAATTTTGCCGAAGCAGATTGGCTTCTCAGGGAAATAATCGTAAAATTCGTCCTCGAAACGCACGTTCTTACGAGTCGAGTGCAAGTGGTTGGTGACATGGATAATCCCACGCGGTCTCGCGGTGCCGCTGTGGTCAGGATCAATGCCGAAGCTTTCATCATGGCCACTCGTCTTGTGCTGCTTTGTCTCGTCCGTTCCATCGTGTGCAGAATTCACCGCATCGACGCACAGATACCTTCGCTCCCAGTCCTGACGTTCGAGTGGGGACTCGAAGGTGCTCTGTAGTCGCACCCTGGGCCCATTCTGCAATAAGTCTCTCGTCTCGTCGTTATCATACGCGTCGTCTGTCGTCTGCCTCGTTCTTTTCGCCCTCTTCCGCTTGTGCATTGGTTTCTCCGCCTCCGCCTCCTCTTCGGTATCGTTGAAATGTCTTTTCTTGCCAAGTGTGGACTGCGGGCCCGAGAAGATGGTCGGGGCTCTGGCCTGTCGCGCTTCCCGCAGCTGGTTCGCTTGTCGTTGGGCCCTGGAAAGATTGGAATAGTCGTCTGCTGGGATAGGTACCATGCTGAAATCTGGGCTTTGGTTTGCTGTGATACGTATTCTCTGTGAACCTCTTGGGGGGGGGGGGGGTGAGACGCGAGGGCTTGTGCGTTGGGTCGTTCCTTTCTTTATAGTAATCAATAATGCAAGCTTCTTGGAAAGCGACTTCACCGAATATCTGAGCGATGGTTTGGTTTATAGCCCATGACAGCGTTAACACGTATTGGAGCAAGTATTTGGAGTCTTCCACGGAGGAGATTAGACCAGAAACTTGTGCTGTTGGGCCGTCGTAAGTGTGTCTCCGGATGCCCGCTAAGCAAGTACAATGTACCTGTCTGCGTACTCTAAGCTTGTAAGGCACGATCCTAAAGCGCCTTCAGAACAGAAGCTCAAGACAGGGTAAGGTAGTGCTATCGATACCAAGAATCTGGCAGCCGGTATTGCTGTCCAGTTTTGAGATGGCCTGGCGATATCTGTAGTGGCCTAGCAATCTCCAAACTCATCTCTTCCAGATGTCACTCTTGCAAAATTTCTAAAGTGCTCCACGCGCCCTTACTCAATTCCAATTCTTCAATAGTGACATCTGGATGGCACTCGATATTTCACAGCAACTTGCAGTGATCTCCAGCTTCCTCAAGGCCTGTACCGTATCTTCCAATCATGTGGAAAATCTTCTTCCTCAGTGCCTCGAACCGTGTCCTCTGCCGGTACTCAAGCTTTCCTCGCTGCCACGGGATCCTGGCCATCTCGAATACTCCCTCTCCTATAATTGACATCAAGATGTCAGCGTGCAACAATCAACCAGCCCATGTACTATGGGCGAATGTGGGACTATAGGCTTTGCGTACCATAAACTCTTGGTCAGCTTGTTGGCATCTGCAGCAGAGCCACAGCAGGAAGGCCGAGAGGAAGATCGGCAGGAGTATGGCGACGGCCATCCAGACCGGCTCGATGCCGCTGCTTTCTGATGCAGAGTCTCTCTTGGGTAATAACACTGGCATTCTGGATGGTCTGAGATGAGACTATCGGCTATTTGGATCCCCTCACAGCGTGAATGACGAGGACTTCAGCTGCTGAGAACACCGGGGGCTTGATCGTGATCATGGACGATGAAAAGCGCAGTTGCTGTCAAATCTTCGCGACTTTCAAGAGCAATTGATAGAACAATCGATTCTGAGCCCCGGGCTTGAATACGGGAACGATAGCAAACATTGAACAAGACAGTGCACTCTGTCCGATACTGACCTTTAAAGGCACAGACTCCAGCGTCACCCAAATATAAGTACATGCCTAGTCCAGCACATCTCCGGAATCAACAAGAAAACGGATTGTGTCTCATGGGCCAAGCCTTGGCTTGTCCTGAGGTACATTGAAACTTCATCGTTTGTGTGCTTCCTAGGTCTAACACTCCAGGCCCCTGAGCAAACAGCAGCATCCACATGCCAAACACGCAGGTGCGTAAACACCGCCAGACTCATACGCTTGCTCCTTACGGCTACCTAGCGAGACATTTTTTTCTTCACGAGAGCCAAGCGAGAAACTACTCAAACACGACAATAGGTGGGCACTCAATGTTTGAGATGGGTATTGACGTTTGTTTATCATACAGGGGATTGAGATGCGAATGATGATACCTAACAGGGGCAGTGGTTTCGTGCGCAGGTCAAGTGCACCTGATGGTCCCCAGAGCCTCCACAACTCCTTAACGCCATCGCTCGTAATGCAGAAGACAGTGCCCACGGTCCGAAGATCAGCAGTTAGGCGGCACCTTTGACTGCATCGTACTGTAATCCAGGATAATCTGGCAGCTTCCAGTCTCCCGCGAAATTGTCTGACGAAAAGCGTTCGATGAGCTTGTTAATGCGCAGGGTGCTGATAACCTTGAGGATGAACTGGACAAGCCACACGCCCCATTCAGATTCGGGATATGCGATGGCGGGAACACCCCTAAACAACTCCTGCGCCGTCTCGACACAGGGTCGGAATGTCTTTTCGTAGGATGATATGGCAGCATCTACTGCCCGCCCGGGGTCTTTGGTGTTCTCGAGGTGTTTGGCAAGCTCACCGCCGAGAACATATGCGCCGATGAGTCCGAGCGAGGTACCCTTGCCGGTCAGGGGAGAGGGCGCGTAGCCCGCATCGCCGACCAGGACAACACGGCCACGGGACCACTTGTCCATCTTGACCTGGCCGATCTTCTGGAAATAGAAGTCGTCCGCCTCCGGGGAATTGAGCATGCCGTCTATCAGCCTGGGGGCTTCCCAGCCGACATCCTTGTACAGATCAGCCCAGACTTGCTTCTGCTTCTTCACGTCGCCGGTCTGCAGCGCGTCCTCCATTAAGTGACCTTCTTTCTCGAGGTAGCCGAGGTAGACCTGCATGGTTTGGGGATTGTCGACCCTGGTGAATATGACGCGACGACCGGGCAAGTTGAGCACCTTCGCGGTCATCGTATCCTGTTTTCCCCTAGGCACGGTGAAGTAGGAGAGGTAGAGCTGCAGAAAGTTGAATGGGTCTTTTGCGTCAGGACCCCAGACCCTCCTCCTCGTCCTGGAACTCTGGCCGTCTGCCCCGACCACCAAGTCGAAGTCGTCCTCCTTGCCATCCGAGAACCTGACGTGCACCCCACTGCCCGTCTGCTGGAGATCTTCGACCGAGTTGCCAAAGACATACTTGCACTTGTCTTTTGTCAGGTCGTACAAAATCCGCACCAGGTCGCCCCGCATGATTTCGAAATCTGCCGTGAGGCTCTGCCTCCCGCGGCCGGTCTTGTTGGCTCCGAAGAATGCCTGCCTTCGGCCGTTCTTGTCGACGAACTCGACGCCCTCCTCCTCGACGCACTTGGCCCTGACCGCTGCCTCTATGCCCATCCTGCGCATGACCGCCAGGCCCTCACCTCGGAGGTCTATCTGCTGGCCAGAGGCACGCAGGTCCGGCGCTCGCTCCACGATGGTGATGTCGCAGTCCACCTTTGACAGCCAGTGTGCAACAGCTGGGCCAGTGATGCCGCCACCGACGATGAGAACCTTTAGGGACGCCATAGTTAGGGATATAAGTGTGATAGAGGATGCTCTTAAACTTTGTTGATTCCGAGTTTATCAATTTATTGGTGCCACTTGAGCGATGCAACACCCTGAGTTTGGCCGGCTGCTCTCAGGTCGAGTCACCGGGCAATTGCCCAGTATTTATGACCCAGCAGAGCACGTAGCCATGGAACATGCACCAAAGATACTTCCAAGATCGCAGAGCTTTTCGGCCGATCGGCCGGGCAGCTCCAAAGCCACTGCAGGGGGCCAGGTCGGACGTCGGAGGGACACCGCACCGTCACCAATGCCGAGACCGAGCAGCAGCAATTCAATCTGAAGCCTAGTGCAGGAAGCGTTCCTCCGCAAGCCCACCCACGTCAACCATTCTGCACCCAGCAAAAGCTACACTGGGCTAACTTCTTAGTGAACCACGCCAGTGTGCCAGCGGCCCGAGTGCCAGGCGGGCTGGGATGTCGCTGTTTGAAGAATCTTGTCGATGCATGACGCCACTGCATAGTCGCTCAAAAAGTAAGGTGACGTACAGTAGAGCAGGACATGGCGTACCAAATCGAGGTCAGCGGAAATCCCGTGTGTGCCGAACCACATGGTTTATGGTGCTATGTACGGAAGCTTTTGAGCCGCATGACCGGGGCACACCGGAGGACCGAAGCTGACCTGGTCTATCTAGATTCTTATTACACCAGACCAACATCAGCACTGCATTTGAGACTTGATTTCTATTGCGGTATCTGAATGCAGATCTCCGAATGAGGTGTGGTACCAGAGCAAGTCTATTGTGGGTTCACTGGCACGACCCGAGCATCAATAGCCTTATACTCATCGTGTATTAGAACTTGAAATCTTGTTCACAAGTTGTTTGCACATACTCGTAGAGAAGGGCTATTTACTGCAGTTGAAGGCTCTGGAAGAGTGCTGCAAAAGAGTTGCTCCATATCGTTTTCCTCCGCTCTAGGATGTGAATTTCTGTGGACTGATCCTGGCGGCTAACCAAGTGCACAAAGTATTGCCATTTGAAGAGAGAGAGGCCTGCAGCATGCCATGTTGGCTGTGAGGATGAAGGCATCTCAGCATCGTTTCAACGCAAATATGCAGAGATAGCTAGGGGGAAATATCATCATGTATAGAAATGAATTGTTGAATCGCTTTTGTTGTGTGGGTCAGCAGACGGTCTTGCCAAGATGGTTACGGAGAATATGCCTCGAACCCTTTGTTGGGCGGCTCCCTGGCCCGAGGTCGTTCAGATCAGCAACAGTAGGTAGTTATTATGGCTTTTCAATACCCACAGCCGCAGCGTGGAATACGATATGATAGTACAATTCGAAGGCAAAGACGAAGACACCGCATTTGCATCAGAGATTTGCATCAATGGCTGCCTGAACGTCTCCCAATTAGATATCATATGGCGTATGGAGGTGTCGCATTTTGACGAGGCATCAATCACATGCTGGCTCGGACAAGTCAGCTTGCACAAACATTCGATTTCCATTTTCTATTCAATAATATGTGAGCTGCAATAGTGATCTGCTAAATTTGTAGCAAATTTTTGTGCATGGTTACATATAGTTGATTATGTGACAGCGCCACGGAACATGAGTTCCAGGTCTACTCGGATGTGCTTCGGAGTAGATGATGTAGTGCGTACAGAATTACAGCTTGTACATTATCGCAGCGGGCAAGAGAGCTGACCTGGTCGTTTCATGGATATCTATCAACTTTTTAAACTTTGCATCCAGCCATGGCCAAACTATCATTACAATCTTTGGTCGAACCAGCATGTAGAATATCTTATGCTCCGTCAGTTTTCCTTGGAACTTTCCTCAGAATTTTCCTTAGAAAAGTCCTCGGAGAAAGCTTCGATGGCGGTGTCAAAGGCTTTATTGATCTTCCTTCCCAGCCTCCTGCCGATTCCCTTGCCGATGCCGGGCAGCTTGTCCACGATAGTCTTGATCAGCTTGGCTGACTTTCCTTGCATCGTTTTGAATTCTTTGACCATGACGCGGTTTAATCCTGCATGGTCAAACAGAATCTTATGGTCGATGGCGACGTCCACCGAGGACTTGATCTCCTTCAACAGGTTTTTGGTTGCCTTCTTGACCTTGAGGGCTTGGCCGATTGACATCTTGTCCGACTCCTTGGCTGTCTCGGTGGCCTCATCGATAGATCTGAGGAGGGAGGCGGACGCTTGCGAGATGTTGAGGGCCTCGATGACATGGCCACTCCAGTGCTGCACGGTCGCGGCAAGCTCCGCCGTTTCCTTTTGGATGTCTTTGATGGAGTCGACCACGGTAGGTGTGGGTGCGAGAGCCGCTATGGGGCTGGCGTGAACGCTGCTCATGCCTAGAAACAGGCTGAGCAGGCCGAGGAAGAAATCGAGGAAGAGCATCTTGTCGAGAATAATCAGGAAATATAATAAGATGTTGGGGTTTTTTGTGTTCAGAAGAGAAGGCTTTCTTGGGCGAGATTTGTGTCGGTCACCTACATATAAGATGTGCGCATTTTCAATCGTGCCGTCTACCTAGGTAGTCAAGGGTGGAAGTCGCTTTGCTCGCTTGAGCCCCTACTAGTGTCAACCAGCCGGACATCGTCACCTTTGGCTCATGGCTATTAGAACTTTAGAAGGGAGTCAAGGGTGGCGAGACAAACTCCTCGTGCTAGACGGGCAAGCCCGTGTATGGATCACAAAGCCAGGGCCCAGAAGAATTGCCCCATCTTGCGCTCCAAGTCATTATAGTCTGATGAGATCTCGGTGGAATATGATTGGTTCTGCCAGTCTCTGATGGGACACATTCTCTGGGCTTTGGTGCTCTCAGAGTGCAAAATGGAAATGACACGAGGTCAGAGGTGAAGGCTGCGCCCGGTACCTAGGTATGGCTTTAGTGTGAGGCTGGGGGAAAAGGTGACATGTTCAGAGGGAGGAAACAAGCAACCCACGCAAATACGGTGCTTCTTTCTGATGCCTACCTAGGTATTTAGATTCGATTCATTTGGAGCTTGCAGAATCTAATCACTATTCTGTCTGAAGTACAATACGCGTCTTCTCGCACAGTCGGAGTTGGGGCCTTGTTTTTTCTTTAGTCGTGGTTTTACCGATGCCAACATCTTTTCAATGTCCAGGTGGACATATGGAGCACGCATACAAGATTCTTATTGGCACGTGTCCATCATTGTTCATAATACCGATGCCAGGCGACTTCCCGTACCTGCATGTCTGCTCGACCAACATGCCTAGCTACCTAGGTACTAAAGGACTACATAGTAGGCAAGCCATGGTCTATACCAAGGTATCTAGGTAGTAGTCCAAGGGATCAGCCGCACAATATCGCTGGTCTTAAGCTCTTGGCTAGGAACATTCTACCGAGCGGTTCTTCTTATACTTCAGCGATGGATAGGAGAGTCAACACGCAGCGTTCAAGCGAGTTGGTGACCATCGAACAGGCAGGAATATTCTAGACAGCTTGGCAGCTCAAAGGCGAGTCGTGTTTCGCTCATGTTCCATCTACTGCCCAGGCTTCTATGATGCCTATCTCCAAGAGCCGGGGAGATAGCAGAGCCAGCACAGTGAAGAGACTGGAAAAGCTGGATTACAAGCACGCAAGTTTGACTTCTGACGTCCAGCTCAGATGAGGGCAGTCGACCAACCTAGGTGACAACATTGGAAGTATTCAAATATTGCATACTACACAGTACATACAGCTTAAGGAGACCAACCGACAATTAGAATGCAGCACACCAACACATGGAGGTCATTTTGGTGGGCAGTCCTGGAGAGGCGCACAGACAGTGAGCTACGGGACGGTGAGTGTGTGCTAATAATTGCTCAGGCAGTCGAGCCGGCCATCGTCGCTAGGAATGGGCATGCTTCTAGCTGGGGCTCCCTGGCCAACTTGGGACAGAACGAGAAGCAGCGAAGAGGTAAGATCAAAGATCGATTTGGAACAGACGAATGAAGTTCATGGAAAGATGGCATCGATCACTACAGTAGACTACCACGATGGGACGCCAGTGCGGCAGGTGCCAAGCTGCCTGGCTGCTTGTCAAGATGTCAAGGGATGTTAGCCGTCGATCCACTCCAACGTGCACCTGCCAGCCTGCCATCGAGCCAGAGAAGAGGCACCTGGGGAAAGAAAGAAGGAAAAATTCAAAGCAGGGTCGGAGTACTCCGTACGTGGAGACCAGCAGCACCCCTGCAGGCCCTGGTGGGAAGGAGGCAAAGAAGCCAAGAAACCACTGCAGCCAAGCAGCCAAGAAGCGGAGGGACAGCTCCAAGGTTGACCCCACTTCGCCCAGAGATAAGCTCCCGGGGCCCTAAGCCGGAAGCGGCCACGGTCATTCGACCACGGGCAGACCACCACCAGGCTCTTGTCCGGCAGCCTGCTTTTTCCAGCGCAGCTCTTTTCTGCCTGCACGAGACTGCGGGTCGACTCAACGTCTGTCGCAAACCACCCCGAACAAGGACAGCCTGTTCCTGCATGTCAATGACTGACACCACTCGAGGTGCATCTTGCACAAACGCCTAAGGTCGGTAGCCTACCGACAAACCGGTTCGGCCTACATGACCACCACCAATCGGGTTCGTCTCGAGGCGGAAGCCTCATGGCTCTTGGAACGACCATGTTGGGTACTTTGCTCCGCTCTCTCTCTCTCGCGTTGGTAATACCCAATTGTCAAGGGGTTAGTAATAAAGATCAGAAATGCCCAGCGTCGCACCTGGTCTGTGGCGCAATCCTATGTAATTGTCGAACCTCCAGAGTCTCCCCGAGCCGTGTGCGCCGTCTCTGGTTGGTCAGTCGGCCGCGAGATAACCGAAGGATTCCGGAACGCCCCCGGCCCTGTACAGAGGTACTCTCCTCCTCATCAATCTCGTCTCATTTCATCGACAAGAATGACAAGTTTCAAACGCACTCGGGCCGCACAAGACGCTGCCCAGGCAGGCAGGCTACCGGTCTGCCATTTTGCAGTCCAGCCTTACTAAAATGTACTACTCTGTGGGTGATATCGCGTCTCCGATCGATCTCCTTCGCCCCCTAGTGGGTAGCATAGGCTATGCTGGCCTCACTACTGAGCTGCCGTCAGCTTGTGCTACGCGATGTGATGCGACATCAAGCCATCCCATCCCAAACTGTGCCGGCAACCATCCCATCGACAACTGGGGTGACTCGACCTGGCAGGTTTGTATCACTTGGGCTTCTCGAAGGACCTGGCCCTGCCTGCACACCACACAGCAGCTTGCCCGTCTTCGGATGGCAGCCCTCTCTCTTCACTTCTCGCTTCAGCTTGCTTGCTACCCGTGCCCCGACTCGGGTAATTTCCTGCCCTCTCCCAGCCTCCATGCTCAATTTCCGCCTGTTGGTACACGTCTGCAACCAATCCATGTCTCCCTCAACCAGCTTCCTAGTCCGTCCTGCTGCTCCAGACATTCATTCACTTCATCCGGCAGCCCTTAGTGCTCTGCATGCTGCTGCTGTTTCGGAAGCATGTAATTCAGCCTCGACCTGGAACCTGGCCTTTGTTGCCGTGTCTCCTTCTTCCCGGACGCGGGACGGGACAGACCATCGGTTGTCGCTGGCAGCCATTGCCATCCTTCCTCGGGCCAGCTCACTTGTCCCCTAATAAGTCCCTGATAAGCCAGCGGGCCAAGGACGAATCGGGCGTGGGCTGCTTTAACAGTCCCACTTTGATCCGACGCGTCGGATTCCATCCTCTCAAGATGAGCAGACTGGCAGAACGGCAGGCTTGACAGGGCCCCGCTACATGCACGTTCGCACCAGTGTACTCCGTACACCACCAGGCAGTTTGTACGCTCTTAGGGACCCGCTGCTTATCTTTGCCCGGCTGTCTGACCGAGTAGGTCCTGGCTTGCTCGCTTCCCGTGGTGAGGCTCCACTCCGGGCTGGCTTGCTTGGAACAGGCCAAGCCTGCAGGGGGCGTCTCTTTTCTCATTGGATACCTACTGTCCTGATATCTCTGCCGCATGGTTCATCAAGGGCCCCAGACGGCATGCGGATGCCAAAGGCAAGCCTTTTCCAAATCGTCTTGCGCAAAAGAGGACATCCCATCGCATGCGCCAAGCCTGCGTCTGTCCTTGCCTGGACCTAGCTGAGACCAGTGTCTCGCTTACTATTTATCTACCTGCACACCCACTCCAGCGGCCTTCCCCAGGGTGTGGTTCCCTCTCCTGCTTCTTTTCTGCTCGTTTGCTTCTTCTGTTGAGAGCTTGTTGTCATCTTTTCTTTTCTCCCTGCCATCCCTACCTGTGACAGCTGGGGAAAGTAGTTACAACCACATACAGCTTAAACAACCCGGCCCGAGCACGCAAACATGTCGGCCGGACCTCTGGTTGAATACAATGGCACCAGCGGCGTTGCCAACACTGGCGGCGACTCGCTAACGTCCGACCTGAACATCTTCTACTCCGTACGTTGTGTTCTTCGCTGATGCTTATTACTTCCCGGTTCCACCCATAAAATGAGCGTTGATTCTGACAAGCTCTCACAACATAGTCCGGCGACTTCGCCTGGATCCTCACCTCGTCGGCCCTCGTCCTGCTCATGGTCCCTGGTGTGGGCTTTTTCTACAGCGGTCTTGCCCGTCGCAAGTCCGCCCTCGCCTTGATATGGCTCGCCATGATGAGTATAGCGGTCATAGGGTTTCAGTGGTTTTTTTGGGGCTACAGCTTGACTTTCAGCCACACTGGCAGTGCCTTCATCGGGGACCTTTCCAACTTCGGCCTGATGGATGTCCTGGGCCAGCCCAGCGTGGGCAGCACCAAGATCCCCGACTTGCTCTTCTGTCTGTACCAGGGCATGTTTGCTGCGATTACGTATGTCGAGCCTTCAGAGGTCCAGAGATTTATATGGGAGCACGCGAAACTGACTGTCTTCTTTCTCCCAACAGCCCCGCCCTCGCCATCGGTGCCGCAGCTGACCGTGGCCGGATGCTGCCCGCTCTCGTGTTTATCTTCGTCTGGGCAACCATCGTGTATGATCCCATCGCTTACTGGACTTGGAACGCCAACGGCTGGTCGTTCAAGCTCGGCGGTCTCGACTTCGCCGGTGGCACACCTGTCCATATTTCCTCGGGCGCTGCTGCTCTCGCCTACTCGCTCATGCTCGGCAGACGAACCGGATACGACAAGACACATGGCCTTCCGTACCGCCCACACAACGTTACCCATGTCGTTCTCGGGACAGTCTTCCTATGGGTCGGCTGGTTTGGCTTCAACGGTGGCAGTGCTCTCGCTGCGAACCTGCGTGCTGTGATGGCTTGCATTGTGACCCATATTGCGGCTTGCGTGGGTGGCTTCACCTGGTGTCTGATGGACTACCGCCTCGAGAGGAAGTGGAGCACTGTTGGTTTCTGCAGTGGTGTCATTGCTGGTCTGGTCGCTATCACGCCAGCCTCTGGTTTTGTGCCAGCATGGGCTGCTGTCATCTACGGAGTCGTCGGCGGAATTGCGTGCAACTTGGCCACTAAGATCAAGTTCTGGCTTGGTGTCGACGACGCCCTCGATATCTTTGCCGAGCACGCTGTTGGTGGCATAGTTGGAAACCTCCTGACTGGCCTTTTTGCTGCGTGAGTTCCCCTCCCCAACCCCCCAAGCCTCCTACAAGCGCCTAATCTTTTGCCGCAGTAACTACATCGCCCACCTTGACGGATTCACCGAGATCGATGGCGGCTGGCTCAACCATAACTACATCCAGCTGGCCTACCAGCTCGCCGACTGCGTTGCTGGCTTCTCTTGGTCTTTTGTCGTCACCTGTATCATCCTTTTCGTGATGAACCTGATCCCTGGCCTCAGCCTGCGCGCCTCGGTCGAGGAGGAGGAGCTAGGTCTGGACGATGGTCAGCTTGGCGAGTTCGCCTACGACTACGTCGAGCTGAGCCGCACGATGAACGACGTGCTCGGGGGCTCGACTGACGGCCGTGCCTCCAGCCGGGGAAGCCTCAAGGGCGGGCCAGTCACTCCTCCCGCCGCCAAGACTGAACTTTCGGAGAAGATGGTCTAAGGGCAGAGCAATATGAGAGCCAGATGTGTGTGGGGCTGCTTGAAAAGAAGAGAAAGTTCACAAGGGGTAATTTGTCAATCTACTTGACAAGTACCACGTTCTTGATACCAATTTGTTTCTGTATCTACCTGTGTTGTAATCAAGATGTCGTGTCTTGGCCATGGTCGGAGGCACTTATAGCTAGCCCTATCCACATGCACTCGCTTCATCAGACTCGGCTTTTCTACCACACAATTCTCTCGCACAACATTGAAGTGACCTTCCAAGTGCCTGGGTTTCCAATGAGTCCTGCTCATCGCGGAAGCCGTGTTGCTTTGCTTCCACTTCACGAAACGAAACTGTTCATCATCCATTCCGTCAATGACTTGCATGCCTCGGAAGAATCTCCGAGGTCGGATGTGGGTGCAGCCTGCCCTTTTCTCTGAAAGGAGCCACCTCGAGCGCGTTCCCGGAGCTGCCTTTCCAGCCACGTCATGTGATTTGGAAGTGTTCAAGGCCCATCCGGGTCTCGAAACGCTGACCATTGTCGATGTCGTAGACATGATGTGGTTCCAAAGTATCAGGTAGCAGTCGCAGAAGTTAAGATCTGAAGTTTTTGCTGGATATTACTCGTCTACGAAACATTTTCTTTTTTTCAAGTGATCACTTTGCATTGGTGAATTTGACCTGGAAATCGCAGCCTTTGTTGATGTGGTAGCTCTGATGTATTCTCGAAAAGCAGGCTGAGCAGTAGCCACAAGATGCCAGACCTCAGGCCAACTGGTACATACCAAAGCATATTGACATCATGAATGATTCCTGGTGAGACCTTTGGTTTAATTTGCCACTTGGGCACTCGACCCAGATCTGTCACTTGTCGAGACGCCCACATACACAAACAAAGTATGCGGTGGTTTTTGCTACACCAGGGCCGTATAACCCGAATGCCGTCCAGCCGAGCGGATTGCCTTCATGACAACTGCAGCTATAATTGATCCTTTTCAGATCGCCAAGGACAGAATTGAAGGGTTTTGAGAGATTTATCGTGCACGGTGCGACTTGGTCGTAGCGTTGTTCTGAGGGCAGCGACAAAATAATCCTCAGCCTCGGTATGTCATAGGATCGTTTCTGTCTGCCCTGGCCCGTGATTATTTTCTGCCGCAGACCAGGGAAAAAATCTCACTGGGTCTTTTACTTGAATGGACATTCTAGGGAGTCACCAGTGTGAATGACCCGGGTTTTTATGCCTTCATATGGGGTTTATCAGCTTCGAGATCTTTCATCCGTTTTGCGAGCACGTCACTCAGAAATGTTGATATTGAGAGGGGTTTTGTGAAATGCAAAGAGAACCTCCAATAAATACTCAAGTACCAATGGGCAATTGTGTCAGACGCGCCATCACCCTGGGTTCATCGAGAAATAGTTCGTCCAGCTCATGATAATGTGGGTTCTCGGCCAGTGCCGATGGGCTTGATCTGCAGTTTCCTGGCCTCTTCGCCCGGCAGGTGGACCACATGGCAAGATGCCACTTTAATACATTTGGTCAGTCATTGAAGGTTTCTGGGCTCATACCTGTGCAGAGGGAGGAAATTTCACAGAAGATACCCATGCATGTGTCACACGAGAACTTGCTTCGTACATGAATAATGCCCCAAATACATTATGAATGGTTGCCATTGGCACTTCAAGACAACCATGAAACGGTCACGATTTGAAGACCACGTCCAGCTTTGCTCCTCAGCACCATAAGCAGCGTGGCAATACGTCGATCTCTCTCACCCGACCCGCCTGACATGCATACCGAGTGAGTGATCGACATATAGGTCCCTGATGACATTGCAGTGCAGGTGGATAAAGGGCCATTTTTTATGCGCTGTCCGATCAAATCATGGCCTAAACTGAGATTGTTTAGTTACTCTACCGGTACCTCTGTACGATGCAACTTAAGTCATGGTCTAGACGGTGTTTAAATCAAGCCTTGGCCAGCGCTGATCACGGCTGCTCCCGATCTCAAATCCTTGAGCCCGGGTAAATATCTCAGCACAAGGTTCTTCCCTGCTCCAACGCCAAGTTAGCCTTCGTCTGAAATACTGTGTACTGATCTTCTCCAAGGTGATCATCCGACAAAAGTGTTTGACAGTCTCGACTGAGTAGCAATGAGCCATGACCACATGATTTTGCGAAAAGGCTTCAATTCCCTTCTCGGGTCTTGGCACATTGTTTGTTGCCCCTGTCACAGAAGTCTGCAAATGGTAAATTTTGACAATCCGCTGGAGCTGTGGAATGCGGACATCATCCGGGCGCGGACTGAGTCAAGACGAAATGGAAAGCCTCCGCTCGTGAGGCCCCATTCCTTGGGACCAACCTTTGGCTGCACCTCGAAGCCACCTCCTGAGCCGGTTGAGCCGAGCAGGCGGGGAGGCAAGACGTCGCTGGCGATGGGCCTTGCGGCGGTCCAGTTCAAACGTTACAAAGACTGGCATGTGATGCAGTAGGAGATGTATGTCTACTACACGGATGGCTATTATACTACGCATCGTAGTTCAAGGTTTTGCTGTAAAGCTTATCTGGATGGTTCAGGTTTTATAGGTTCTTCAGGCGAGGATGGCATTAGCAAAATGGCCCTGAAAAGTAAGCGGAAACGAGAAAAATCACCAAAAAGGAAAAGAATGCTTGGCTGCTTTTGAGGAGTGGGGGTTCTGCATGTGAACAAAAAGAGCATTGTATAAGACAATTGCCTGCAGATTTCCTCGCTAGATCTGAGACATGCTCTCGAAAATGGGCAGGGACTTCAAGGGTAAGAGGGATAGCCACCTGATACGCCGTAGCCACGGTCAAGAAGCTTAAAACACCCGTCTTGAACATTGAAGCGATGGTCTTGGTATAAGCACAGCACGATCTGGTGGATACTCTATTTTCCTGATGAACAAACATCAGACGAACTCCTTGATGCCCTCATGAGACTCAGCTAACTTTCTTGTTTGGTGGCCCCTTTATCCCACCACCGTAAACCACATCTGGGATATCTGGACCATCGTGATCCACTTTGGCACTTTGGCACGGTGCCCCTCAACTCTCGAGGGCAACGCAAGCAATGACTCTACTTGCAACTCTGGCGTGCATACTCGGAAGACTTTAGCCTACAAGCATGAATGTGAACAAGGACAGAGGAGGGTCTGATTTTTCTTGTTGAGCTGATCGATTCGACGTCGACAGTGGTTTCCGACTCTTGGCATTGCCCTTAATTCCAAGGATGGGGATACGAGGGTAATCCTGGAACCCTGCTCCGAGGCATCTCCTTTTTGAGGAGAAAAATCCTCAGAGGCCGGACCCGAGGCACAGGCCATTCGATTTGCTAAAGTTAGAACATTTCCGGAACGCTGACGTACTACAGCAGGCAGAGCTAGACAAACAGATCGACAGACAGACAGACGGACAGACAAAGACAGACAGGAGGTATTTTCCGAAGTCTGGAGAAGCTGCTGGCCAGGAGAACACGTCACGGCTTGCTTCAAATGTTGCTTATATCCGGGGGGCGCGTGGCTATGAGCCGGGGCTGCATGTGTCTATTTCCCGGACGCATGATTGGTTTATCCTGCACAAGATGCCCGTGCAGTGGAAGCAGGCCACTACAACATGAGAAGGAGAAACGTCTCTTGTCATACTCGAGCGAGGTGCAGGACAGGACGAAAAGGGCAAGAGGCCATGTATTGGAACGGTGTGGCTGCCGCAATTGAAGGGCCGTCGGCTGGGGGCGCCTAATGCGCCTGATGCGAAAGCGCGAGGGATCGACGATAGGTGGAGACGGCCCGTTGCGGCTCCTGGCCAGGCTGCAGTGGCTCGAGCCTAGCTCTCGTCGCCCAACGGCGTAACGCCCAACAGGCGGCGCCGTCCAGGATGGGCTGCAGGGGTTGGAAAACCTCCGTCTCTGGAAGCACCCAGGTTCGGCTCGGCGTTGTTTGTGCTGCTGCTGGGGCGGAAGCAGCCAGAAGAAGCAGGGGCTACCCCGAGCCTGGGCCGGAGCCTCCTCGACCAAGCATGTCCACATCAGCTCATTCGCGGCGGCGAGCACTCGATGGTGTTTCGAAGCAATCTCGACCATCGAACTGCGCCCCTCACCCTCATCTAGCCGAAGCAGCCCTTGGAGGGCAGTTCACTCGGTGCTAATGGTGGATCATGGGCGTCAAGGGCTGCATGTAACGCCGGCTCGAGTGGGCTGGGCTGGACAGGACTCGACTGGACTCGACTGGACTCGACTGGACTCGACTGTATACCGTACTCCTAGGGCCTGATTGCCTCTTTTTGCCCGTGATGGCCACAGCAGTTCCTGGTCATATAAGGACAGAGGGCCTCCCAGCTCTCCTCCGGGTTCCCATCTCGGCTCTGGCATCTTCGTCGACAGTGTCTTCTTTCCACATTCTCTTCTGCTTCAAGCACGAAACCCGGCGGGTTGTTCATTCTTTCCATAGGTGCTAGTTCGCCGAATTCATTCTTTTCCCCAGACCTTTATTCAGCCCTTGATCGTCGACCAATCTCGACTCATTGACGTCCACTGATCACTGATCCATCCAAACCAACAAGGCAAAAAGACAAATCATCCAGCCATCATGCGTTTCCAATCCGCCAAGGCTTACGCCTCTCTGTTGCTCTTCTCCCGCGTCGCCGTCGGAGCTGCCATTGCAGACCCAGCCAATGCCACCCTTGCAGCTGGAGATGACGATACTTGCGACCCGGATATTGAGGAGACCGTGACTGCTACAGTCCTGCCTATCTCCTCAGCGGCCGTGCTTCCTTCGGCAAGCGGCATCGTGTCCAACGCCCAGAGCTCTCCTCCTCTGGCCGCCAACGGCACGGTGCCCACGGCCGCTGGTGAGCAGCTGACCACTCTTACCGTGCTGTCGACCCAGGTCCGGACCGTCATCAGCTGCGCCCCGACTGTGACCAACTGCCCGGCCGATTCCTCGTCCCTCTCCGACCTGGCCTCCACAGCGCCTGAGCAGGTGTCCACTGTGCTCGTGACGGATGTTGTGCAGCTCGCTACGACCATCTGCCCCGTGACAGCTGCTGAATCGGTCTCCTCCAGCGTCATTGCTGTTGCTGCTACAGGTGGAATCACCGGCACGACCATCACGGCGTCTTTGACCGGCTCGGTTGCTGTCCCTACTGACGCCGCTCCGGGCCCCTCAGGCTCAGCAGTTGGTACCGCTCCTCTGCCATCCGGTGACGCCGCTTCCTCCGCGGTAGTCTCTGCTATCCCCCCACCTGAATCTGCCACCATTGTCCCCTCCGGCTCTGCTGTCCCCCCTCAAGAAAGTTCTTCGCCCGAGGCGAGCAATCCTCCTCCTCAGAGCAGCAACGGAACGACACTGGGAGCTACCGCACCTCAGCCTCCTTCCAACAGCACTGGAGTGAAGCCCTTCCCCATTGGCAACTCCTCCATTGCTTCCGTGCAGGAGGTGACGTCGACCGTGTATGCCACGAACCTGTACACGGTCACATCTTGCGCTGCCAGCATCACGAACTGCCCTGCCGGAAGCTCGGTCGCCACAGAGATTGTCCCTGTCTCCACCACGGTTCTGACCACCACGCTTGCCGCTTCCGAGGTTGCTTCACTCTCCTCTGTCGCAGCTATTACAGGCGCCCCTGAGACCACTCCCGCTCCTGTCGGGGAGCAGACGACTTTGACTGTCCAGGTCACACACGTGAGTTGCTGCAGAAGCCCACTCATATATATATATATATATATATATATATATACATACAACATACACACACACAAACACAAACACACACACACAAACACAAACACACACACACACGGAAACACTTGCTAATTTTATGATGTCTCTTTAGCTCCACACTGTCATTTCTTGCGCCCCTACTGTCACAAACTGCCCAGCAGCCACCAACACCCAGGCGGTCTCCGCTGCCATCTCATCCCTTGGAAGCTCTGCCATCCAGCCTGTTATTGTGACCAGCATTATCGGCGAGACGACGACTGTGTGCCCTGTTGCTGAGGCCTCTGCTGTCTCATCCCAGGTCGGAGCCAGCTTGAGCTCTGCTGTGGTGACCACTACTGGTAAGCACATTCTTCATGCATATTTTTCGGATATAATCTCGATGTATGTTGCCAGCGTGCTAATACCCTTCCAGTCAGCGGTTCCGCATCCTTCTTTATCCCCGGTGCCTCCAGCGTCCAGACTGCGGTTGTATCTCAGACATCCGTTTTGACCACCGCTACGCCCGTCGTCTCGTTCCTCACCGTCACCCTTGGCAACGGCGCTGAGAGCACTTCCACCACGGTTGTTGAGCAGCCTCAGACCGTGACGACTGTCCTTCCAGAGGCATCGGCTACATCATCCGTTGAGGCCATCGCTGCGTCCTCGTCCACCGCGGTCATCGTGTCTGTGTCGCCCGTCGTTTCTGTCATCACAATCACTCTGAGCGACGGCTTCGAGAGGACCTCTACCAGCTCTCTGGAAGTGTCCCAGACCGTCACAACCGTCGTACCTGTTACTACAACCCAAGCCGCTGAGACCCCATCTGCTGAGACTATCCAAACCACTGTCCTCAGCACCAGCATCGTGCAAGTCCCAAGTGTGGTTACTGTCACAGTCTCGGGCGTTGCCCAGGAGTCAAGCACCGTCGTCGAGTCCACCAGCGTTCACACCTCGGTGATCGAGGCTTCGCCCACCGGCCCGGCTGCCTCAGCAGTGGTCTCGAACGTCGTCTCGACCATCTACGAGACAGTCACCTCGCAGATCCCCATCGAGACGGTCCTCACCGTCACCCTTGGCGACCAGATCCTCACCTCCACCATCTCGACGGCCGCCGCCGTCCAGACCCCCGAGACCACCGCCCCGCCCCAGGTCTCGACCGTCTACGTCACCGTGGGCTCCGGCACCGAGAGCAGCGTCCTGACGAGCATTTTCACGGCGAGCGAGGTCGTTGCCAAGGACACCCAGACCCTGACCCTGACCGGCAGCGCCGGTATCGTCTCGACATACACCCTGACCCTGAGCCAGGCCACCACTGTCACCCAGGAGGCGCCCAAGCCTAGCAACCAGGGCAACGTCCCTAGTGCTTGTGTGCCGTCCACAGTCACCCTCGTCAGTGTATCGACGCTCTGTGCCCGGAATGGCAATGCTTGTGCTACGGCGACGAACCTGCCTTTGGCAAGGTTCTAAGGGAAGGAAGAGCACATAGGATTCTCGGAAAAGCAATGTAGATAGTCCCTATTGCGGATGGCCGGAGTCAATTGTTTTGCTTGGCGATTTGGTGGCACATTGTGTTGCGCACATTGGTGTTCGTCGCATTGACATTGTTCTTCATCCGCTGTACATATATATCTGGAATGGAACAGAACGTTGGAGACCATGACGCAGATACACGTCTTAGCTGGTTTGTACAATAGATATTTCTCAAAAATGCAAGGGAAGAAACAAAGATGAATGTGTAGGTAACAACTCCCCATCTCTAATCTTTCTTTAATCCCCAAATCTCTTCAAGGTCAGCCTGCTTGTTGTTCTCTTTATGGCGATTGACACTGCCACCACAAGCCTGGAGTCAAATCAGTTCTGGTTACAGCGGCAACCAGGAATATCCAAATGGAGTTGGCGACAGTCTGTTGACCACTGCTGGGGTCCGGATTCCATTCAAAGAAACCCATAGAGAAAAGAGTCTGGATATCAGTTGACTTAGTGCTGTGTCCTATTGCTTTGAAGAGTGTGAACTAACTATGAGAATACTTACAGCGACAAAGGTAGCAGGCAGGAAACAAATCGTAAGTACCGCCAATAATCTTGCAGTATCTAGAATTCTCCCATATGAATCATTTTACAAATTGTAAAACATTTTGAAAAGTCGTTCGGCTTCAATTTTGGCAAATATGAATGGGAGGATGAGTGGGTGATGCTGGCCCACTTTGAGAGCCCGTTGGATACGAGTGTCTGGGTATCCTCATCCCATCCATGCAGAAAAGCCTTGACTGAGCTGGTAGTCAAGCAATAAGTCACTGAAGAGCAAGGTCATTGGGCCATCTTGATGATGAGCGGCAATTGTACACTACGAGCGCTGGTGAGTAAAAAGTACCTAGGTACATATGCAGAGTGCTAGCAAAGAGGAGTCCACACAAGCTAATTCTGATGCCACGGGAGAGAGACGGCGACATACCAATAGTTTGACCTGCTTCATGGGACCGCTTAGCTCTGATGATAGAAAATCCCGGCTTGAGACTCTGCTTGATCACTTCCCATGCAGATCGGTGTGTCTGAAAAGCATGGAATATCAAAACACTCTGGATGGAGAATACTTCTTACTTCCTCCAACCACTGTTCCCAATATTCATCCAAGTTGAGCTCGCTCTGATTCAGGACAAAATCACCCTGTAGAAGAAGCTCAGTAAAATCCACAAAAAAATAGCAAGGCTCGGATGGAGAGATTGTAGAAGCTCACGTCTTGGTTCCTGTGGATGGTGATGACGGTGCTTCTCTTTGGAACAAACATTGCACGCTCCGGAGATACTTCATTGGCCAGCAGTTCTCTTTGTATCCATAACATTTCGACTGTTACATTGGTGCTACTTGTCGAGGACCTGTCAAGAAGGGTATGTTTTGCAGTACCTATTCACTGCAGGATCACAGGGACATCTGGAACCAGCTCAACACATGTAAGCCAATCTACTGGGGGAAACCCCTACAGTTAGCGAGGTCGCTCGCATCAGAATCCATCCTGCACACCATGAGTTCGACCAAGGAGTGAGTCCTCGAGCAGTCATCACTATAACCACGGCAACACTACTGAATGTTGACTTTTATATGGATTATAGGTGTTTGCGTTGAAGTCTTTCGCACCAGGCGATGAGGCGGCGTTTTTCCTGGAGGTCAAGGCTTTTTCAAAGATCCGCCCAGGGCCACATGTTGTTGGAATGCTCACAACGTTTTCCCATCAATCGAAACACCACATACTTTTCAGATGGGCAGACGGCGGCTCACTGGCGAGTAGGTATGTTGAAGACTACGTACCCACATATGAGCCACGATCGAGTCGAGTAAGCTGGTTTGCCGAGCAATGTTACGGGCTTGCAGACGGTTTGAATGGGATCCACAACGCGGAAATGGCTACCACAGAGCCGCGCGCAATCTTAGACGCGTCTCATAAGACTTTGCGCAAGGCCCACTGCAGAACGCTAAGGAAGATCCATACCGCGCATTAGGGGTCTTCAAAAGCGGTCACTATAAAGCCCGCGGGCCTTTAAATTATTCTCCTTCTTCTATAGCCCTTTCTTCTCGCCTAAAATAGTTACTTTAAGGTTCTTTATAATATAACCTTTAATTCATAAGCTTTATATAATTCCTAGTAAGTTAAAACTAGATTTAAACGCTAAAAATAGTTACGGGGAAGCAAAATAGGTACGGAGTGGGAATGAGTTTCTGGCAGAATTGGCTTCTGGCAGGAGGTTGCTTCCTCCGGAGTAAATCCCTTCCTAATCCCTTTAGAGTTGCCCGTCCGCTTTAGGATAAAGGGTGGCCGAAAAATAATTTCTTTCTTTTCCTGCCTACTGCTTTCCCTTTTACGTTTTTAACCTCTAAGGCAAGTTATATAAAATCTAAATCTGATTCTAATTAAAGACTTTGTAATCTTAAACTCGAAGGAAAGGGGAGGTGGTAACTCTAACTTTAAGCCTTTAACTTCGAGAAGGAAGGCGCTATCCCTCCTTCCCTTCCCTTCCCTTCCCTTCGGCTGGTACGTACCTACCTACCCTAGGGTAACCTCTCCGCGATCGCTTTTCTGCTCCGAGTCCATTTCTGATCTACGAGTCCATTTCTGCTTCGCGACCGTTTAGTGGAAAAAGGGGCCAAATAGCTAATTGTTAGCTTAATAGTAGAGGGTATTAAAACCCGATAGGTAGCCGGGAGGCCACTTTGCAGAAAAAGTGCCCAACTATGCAAATAAGGGCTATAGTGACCACCTTTGAAAACCCCCCTTGCACGGTATGGATGGTGAGGATTGCGGCCGACACGGGGATCTCAAGCCAGAAAATACCCTGTGGTTCAACTCAGATCCGAATCGCTTTGACTATTGTGTCCTCAAGATCGCTGATTTTAACATGACCACATTCCACAGAAATGATGCAACCAGGGTCTCTGCGAGAGGTGTTCCCTTCTCCCTTGCATATACGGCACCAGCACTGAGAGCATGAACTCGAAAAGAACATCTCGAGACCGATCGATGTATGGTCCCTTGGATGAGTCTCCCTTGCATTCCTTACCTGGCTCCTTCTTGGCCCAGAAGGTCTGGATGAATTTACGGCCACGAGATTCGAGGAACTTGGAGCTCGAACGAAATGGAAAATTGACAATTTCTACCTAATCGTAAGGCATCAAGGCAATATGTGTGCAAGGGTGAAGCAATCTGTCTCGGAGGTTCGTACAGTCAGGGCGAGAAAACTATGCTCTGCTATCGCTTACTTTATTACTCTAGTGGATCTCGCAACTGAAAGCATCGGCAAGATCCAGTCCGTTTCTGCTCGAACTGCTAGATTACATCGGAAACGGCAGATTTACTGCTGACAGAAGTCAACGTCAGAATAGTCACGAAATCAGAGATCGTTTGAGTAAAATGTTCAAGCGAACATGTCTGAGCCCGAGTTACGCATTGAATCCAGAACTATCCTCCGACCAAGCACAGACCGGGAGATAACAGATGCAAATTACTCGAGCCAGTTCATCAGTTCATTTCAAGACTCGCCGCAGAGTACCTAGGTACTTGGTCATAATTTGATGTTCACTCCAGCTCTAGGACCAACATAACCTTGGAGCACAACAGCATTGTGCACTCCCGCCAACCCCATCTGGATAAGAAGACTCAGCCAAAAGGGACAAACACAGTTGGAGGGCAGAAGAAATACACCAGTCGGATCCCTGCAACCTGTCCGTAGCACTTGAAGAGAACAGAGCCCCAGAGCTCCGCGGTGTATAAACATACGACGAAAGAAAAAGGGCCTAGAGAACACTTATGTATTGCGCCGTAAATACAGCCGAGCTCCCAGCCCAAAGATCTGCATGCGACTTGACCAATACGACCTACTCAGTGGGAAACTCGTATGGGAGAGTCCAGGTGCCCCTAGGATGGTCTGTTGACAGGTTTTCTTTCATTGATTCATTTTCATGTGTTCCTTATTGCCTGTACGAAGCCTTGAAGCCCCTGCCGTCTGTCTGATTGCCCTCACAGAGATTGCGTGTGATTTCGAGAAGCAGCCTCTCACACAACCATGCGGTCTGGTTCTGCATGTTGCACTGTGCAGGTGTAATCAACAGGATCTTAGCGATACATACCGGTCCTTGTCATCAGCAGCTTGACGTGAAACGCCATAATGTGCACACCGGACACTGGGCATGCCGTATTCGCGCAAGTGTCACCCACAAGTCATCCAGGATTACTGCATGTGTCCAGACCGCCTTGGACCATTGACTCGCAGAGGCTGGTCAACTGGTCTAGGATCGCGGTACATGATGTTGAAGAAAAGCTTGAATTATGGGCTAGCCATCAGAAAAAAAAGTAAAGGGTCACCGTCGCTAACTTCGCTTCGGTACCAGGCCATCCAGTGCCAGTGCCAGCACAGCCGCCGGTCTTGGCAGCGGCAATGTCCTGGGAAAGTGACGTCGAGAAGGCCGTCCCGGCGGAGCGCGTGCATGCAGGAATACGAAGAAGTTGTCTCATGCAAGCTGGCCATTGGGCGATGGGCATGTCCACCCACCTGTTCTGGAAGGAATATTCTTGAAATCGGCATGTCATAGTCAACAAAGTTGGTGGCACTCCTTTCTCCCGAGAAGTTTACCTTAACTTAAGCTTACCATGCGACACCACGATCCCGCACACCCCATGATCGTGGTGCCGCATGGTCAGTACCCGCCTGCATGCATACACCCCACCTCTGATCATCATTCGATCTTTGGGTTCTCGATCAGGTCGTATTATAAGAAGGAACACCCTCTCCCGTTCGAATTATCTTCCATGTTGTTGTTGTTGTTGTTGTTGTCTGAGTAGGAGCCTTTGGTTTCTCACCTCGTTCAACTCCACCGACAACCTTGTCCCTCGCTTGATAGACTCGGGAATACCACAACAATGAAGTTCTCAACGGTACTCTCCGGCCTCTCCGCCGTGGCCGGCACCGCCAACGCGGCCATCCAAGGTTTCAACTCTGGTACCTTCTTCAACAACCAGGCGGCCAAGCAGCAGGCTGACTTCGCGTACGAGTTCAACAAGGCAAAGAACCTGCCCAGCCAGTCAGGGTGGAACACGGTACGCCTGTACACGATGGTGCAGTGGGGCACCGCCAGCGACGTCGTGGCTGCCATCCCGGCCGCCATCAACTCCCAGACGCGCCTGATGCTCGGCCTGTGGGCGTCGGGCGGCAGCTTCCCCAACGAGCTCAAGGCCCTGCAGACGGCCATCAACCAGTACGGCACGGCCTTCACGGACCTCGTGGTGGGCATCTCGGTGGGCAGCGAGGATCTGTACCGGCAGTCGTTGGGCGGGGTGGGCCTAGGGGCGGACGAGCTGGTGGGCTGCATCAACCAGGTCCGGAGCACCATCGCCGGCACGTCCCTGCAGGGCAAGCCGGTCGGGCACATCGACACGTGGAACCGGTGGCTCGACGGCGCCAACAGCAAGGTGGTTGCGGCGGTGGACTTTGTAGGGATGGATGCTTATCCATACTTCCAAGCCGAATTTGACAACAGGATCGACAACGCCAACGCGCTGTTCTGGAGCGCCTACGACCAGACAAAGGCGGCGGCGCAGGGCAAGGACGTGTGGGTGACGGAGACGGGGTGGCCCGTCAGCGGCGACGCGATCAACGGCGCCGTGCCCAGCGCCCAGAATGCTCAGACTTACTGGAAGCAGGTCGCCTGCGGCCTCATCTCCAGGAATATCAACTTCTTCTGGTACGACCTGCAAGAGAGCCAGTGGGGCCACGCGAACCCGGACTTTGGCCTCTACGGTGCGGGTGACCTGGGCGCGCTGTCGCCTCAGTTCGACCTGGCCTGCTAAGCTCTGGAGGAAGGAAAAGGGGAATATGATATCTAACTAATATCT
Organism: Diaporthe ilicicola; assembly: GCA_023242295.1. NCBI lineage: Eukaryota > Fungi > Ascomycota > Sordariomycetes > Diaporthales > Diaporthaceae > Diaporthe > Diaporthe ilicicola. The sequence continues at coordinate 56,693 of JALPVH010000142.1, read as the reverse complement.
AGCACTCGCGATATTATGGCGGCATGGCAATATATAAATGTAATGGATAATACATATTCGGCCATGGTCCGTCACCTTCGACTAGAGAGGGGTTTGTGCAAATTCCGTACCCGTCGTACTTTTAATATATTCTCCGAAGCACGCCCACACGCCGCAGGTGCTCAAAATGATGTCTAGTTAGGCTAGGTGTGCCCTTCAGTACAATACAATATACGTGAATAATTCTAAAGTTCATGACAAGATAGCTATATATGTAGGCAGTTCTACGCACTTGGTAGGTAGTGTCAGGGCAAGTTGACATTGGCATCAACCCACCGGAGCATCCGAGTCTGAGTGGAGACCGAATACTTTACTACACGTGTAATAATAAGTTATCCCGCTTGACAAGAGTTGCCACTGTGCAAAACTATGTTCCAGGGTTGTATCGGAAGTGAACTGAACACGTCCTGGCTCGGACTGACTGAATTGTGGACTGACCCCTACACGGCACGCAACACAACACGAGTCGAGAACGGGCCCGTCCCACACAAATAATTATATAAACACCAGACAACAAAAGGCTCTGAAGCCCGTTTAGCTCATCGGTAGAGCGCATCACTAGTAGCTGCTGCAGAGCGCACATGGCGATGATGAGGTGACTGGTTCGATTCCAGTAATGGGCATTCAGTGCTGAACTGCTTCTTCTGAGGCCAACTTACCCTTTTTGTGAGGTGGATATGCTTTTGCATCCTAGGTGAGGTGTTGGTCGGTATTTTGGTTTCGGCTAGGCTCGGTCCAGCCCACGTGCAATAAGCAATACGCTGACAAAGCTTGTTAGGGTCTCGGGTGGCGTCCAGTCTTGGTGAAGCTGTTTGCAGAAGGGTAGATGCTACAGGAGAGCAGGGGGGCAGTGGGAGGTTGTGATGCTGTTCGCTGCTGTTTGCCTATGGATTCATGTTCCACCACAGCTAGAGGTGGCTGGCTGCCAGGCTGGAGGGGGCGAAACGCATCAGGGGGACGGATCTGGATCTGGATCTTCAGCCGGAATGACCCTGGAAGATTAGATTGGGTGGATTTCCAATGGGGATCCGGAGACTGGACTGACTGGACTGGCTGAACCGGCTTGGCCTTCTGGAAAGAAAATGGATTGAATGGATTGAATGGATTGAATTGTCAGGGGCAAGAAAACGGGTCAATTGCGGCCCCTGCCCAGCCGAACAGGAGAAGAATGGAGCGACGCGTAAGGGGACGAACGGGACAGAAACGGGACGGTGGACGCGGTAGGACAGGATAAACTGGAGTGGGAATGAATGGTGGAAGGCTCGGGAGTCGGTGTTCGGGGTGGAGTAAGATGGGCCAGAACCCAGGGTCGATCTTGCCGCTACCTCTCCTCTCTCTCTCCTCGCGTTGGTGCTGAGTGATGATTACCTGGGTGCCCAGGTGCCTAGGGACACTGGTTAATGCTGACGGTGTTTGACGACCGGCCAACCCAAACCTACAACTGCAACTCATTGCCGCCATCAGTGTGTGTGTCTTTTCCCAAAGCTCACAAAAGTTGCATTACCATCCATCCGTCCGTCCATCCACCCATCTGTGCGCAACAACAGCACAGCACATCCCATCCCAATCATCAGACGGCCCGTCCAGTCCCGCTGCACCGCTGAACCGCTGCGCGCTTGTCGGCCCTCTAGCCCCACCTTTTGGCCCTCTGCCCTCGCAGCCTCCTTGGCTGTGACCCACCTATCCCGGTTCCCTCCTCCGTCCCGCCCATAGTAATCAGCCTCCATCCCATATTTCCCATAACAAATCTGGCGATTCTGACGCGGCCCTGCGCTTGAACCCTCCACCGAGCCGAAACACCAACTCAACCGCTCCCCCCCCCAATCCCAATGCCCTTGCGAAACAAGCGCGCAATGCCTTGGGCTTGGACCTCGTCGCCAATGGCAGCAGTGGCAATGGCCGAGTCTTCCTCCTTGTCAACCTCATCAACATCATCGCCCTCCTTTGCCTCGATATTATCATCGCTATCGCCGACGAGAACAACCACTTACCTCGCCCTTGTCGCACTCTGCCTCCCAATGGCCCTCGGTCACGACCACAGCGTCGAGAACATCCCTGATGGCGATGCCACGTCTCCAGAGCCCATAGTGCGTCGACCCTAAACCTGCGCCCTGCAACACCACACACACTGACGGCTGACTGACTGAATGACTGACTTGCTAACTCGGACACTTCCAGGACTCGACATTATGGGCTCACATCTTCATCAACACGCTCGCCTTTGGCGTCATGTTCCCCATCGGCATGGTACTAGGCGTGAGTCGGCCCCTTTCCCTTTGCCGTTCCTTCACAGCCCCCCCTCTGTCGCTGTTACACCCTCGCCCTCGCCCTCTCCCTCGGGTGTCACGCAACAAGCTCTCACTAACTGGCCTCGCTCGAGTAGATGACCAAAAGTCGATGGCACGTCCCCCTCCAGTCCCTGTCCTCCGTCGTCGCCCTCCTCGGATATGCCCTCGGCCATATGCACGCCGGTAGGGAGTTCCTCCCCACCAACGTTCACGCCCACTTTGGCGACTGGGTCTACCTCCAGATGTTCGCCCAGATCATCATCGGCGTCTACCTGAAACTGCACCTCGAGAAGGGCATCCATAAGCGCATACGGCCCGTCATCCGGATCGCCCACAGCATCAACGGCAAGACCTTCCCCGTCGTCGCCTGGGCCCAGATGCTGTTCGGCGGCATCACCGCCCTGGGCTTCTGCCAGGGGGACCACCTCGGCCAGTGCCTGGCCCACTTCATCATGGGGAGCGCCTTCATCGCCTATGGAATCCTCCTGACCATCGCCATGCTGGTCGGCCAGCTCTGGATCAGGCGCACCGGCCGCTCCCAGGAGTTCTTCGACAGCGTCGTCATCGCCGCCTGGGGCTGCGTCAACACCTTCACCGAGCACCGGTGGGGCACCGCCTGGGTCAAGAACGACTGGCAGCACACCACCATGGGCGTTGTCTGGTGGTGCGCCGGCCTGGCAGGCATCTGGCTGAGCAAGGACAGGCTGGGCCGCCCCAAGAGGAACTTTATCCCTGGCTTCGTCATCGCCATCACCGGGTGGGCCATGTCCGCCCACCCCCAGGACCTCAAGATCTCCGCCATGACCCACATGGCCTTCGGCTACACCCTGATGGCTGCAGGTTTCACCCGCATGATCGAGGTCTCCTTTGTGCTGCAGGACAAGGGCGGCATCACGGACGACGGCTACGACACGCATAGTTTCCAGTACATCCCTGTATTCGTGAGTTTAACACCCCCCCTCCAACCCCGGCCAGCTCTCTGCACAGCCCTATGATTAACACCCGTGTCTTCTTGCTACAGCTTCTCTACGCGTCCGGCTTCCTGTTCATGGGTGCCACCGAGGAACAGATGCTCCTCGTCAACGCTTCCGGAATTGACCATGTCGCCTACGTACTCATCCTCTACAGTCTCGCCTTCCTCGTCTTCCTCTTCACCAACGTGCTCGTGTACCTCTACGACCGCAGCGTCAACCTGAGCGGTCACAAGAAGGGCCTCAACGGACATGCACACGGTTCCAACGGACACGCACTGGGCCCAGCGCAGGAGCGAAGGTTGCGGGACGCTGAGGAGTTTGAGCTGGACGACATGATGAGTGATGAGGACGAGGAAGATGCACAGCGGCGGAAGCTGTTGAAGGAGGAGAAGGATGATGTCGACGGCGAGGGCCTGTCGAGTCCGAGCACGGTCGGAAGGAACAATGATCGGGTTGCTTAGAGGGTAAGCCATCGTGGGAATGAGACGATACCGTGCAGAGCTCTGGCAAGTGCGCCAGCAAGCAAACACGATGTGACGCATCGACCGACGGGAGTAATTACTTGGTGATCCGAGAGCGAGAGTGTAGCACGGGCACATTGGCTGCCCACCAGCATCGAGGGCGTTCAGGGGGCAAAATGCATGGCCGTCTTGTTTCTATCATTTTGGGTTATGTTTCTCTACAAGAGTGGGTAAAGGGCAAGTTTTGCTGTTATGCAGTGAATGATATAGATATATATATAAACTGCTTTCCAGCAAAGCTTCAAGCAGTATTTGGGTAATTTTGTCCTAGAGCGCCGAGCATGTGTCTGGTACCTAGGTAGTCTAGTTACCTAGGTAGGCACTCAGGTACTCTACTGTTAAGGTGGTCCGCTGAACTGGATGGAGCTTGATAAGTCTTATCGCCCAGGCCCCACCAAAAAGATTCCACGCCTTTCACGGCGACGCTTCAAATGCCTTCATCCCGGTTCACACCCTCCCCTTGCCCTCGCTTTCGACCTCTTCGAGTTCAATTAACAGGCTCTCTTCACAACTCAAATCTGACAACAATTTCAATCACAGTCAGTCCAAGATGCCGTCCGCATCCGTCAAGAACCCCAACACCACGTCGCAGAACCGCCAGCGGGCCCACCGCGCCAAAGCCCGCAAACAGACCCTCAAAGCCGTCGCCTCCGCCCGCCTGCCCGACCGCGTCGCCAGGGCCGATGCGAGGCGGGGCGCTCGCACCGGTCTCTTGCCCACCAGCGGCCCCAACAGGGCCCTGAGCAGCAAGAAGGCCCGCAAGCTGGAGAAGCAGATGGCCCACGCCATCAGGAGGAAGCGCGAGGAGGAGGAGGAGAAGGCCGAGGTCGAGATGAAGGGTCAGTAGTAGTCCTCAATGCTTGTTATGCAGAACAAAGGCCGATTTCGGCACACAAAAACGGGTTAACACAGCATATACTGACCAGAAGTCGCCCGTGATAGAAGCCGATGAGAAGAGCTCCAAGAAGCAGCTCAAGACCGAGAGGAACGAGGCCATGGAGGCCCTGGAGAAGATGGACATCTCATGAGCACTGAATAACAGGTGGGAGGGACACACGGAGAATTACAAAATACTCAACAGACACCAAAGTTTGCAGTACGCGGGCTGTACAAAAACCGCCCATTGAAGTGGGCCCAGACGCCCACAACATGGCAAATTTTCCTCTCGACAGCTCAGAAGCTCCTCGACTCCGGCAGGTGCCACCTGCGGCATACACTCAACGATACGGTCAGACGCCCCAGAGATGGCGCAAGGTGCGAGGAATACGGCGTGGCGGTTGACGAGGACTGCTCAACCTACCCAGAGCCCGATATATCGCGGGCCGGTCGAGAACTAGGCTGGGCTGGCGAGGTTGCGCGGAAGTGATTCGAGAGCCGAGTCCAAAACAGAATCGACTGTTGTGTCAGTCTATGTAGTACAGGGCTCCTTACCGTCCATGAAAACAGCAATGACAACAAGATCATGATCCGTCCGTACACTGCATGATCACTTGTTTGTGCCCGCTCATCTTGACCCCAGAAACCACACACCATTCAGGTTCTATGGAGAGGAGGAGTTTTGTTGACGACGTTGTTGCGTGGCAGCTATGGGGGGATATCTTGTGCTTCCGCAAGCTGTAGTTCTTGTTGCTAAAGGAGCCAACACGGCATCGCAGGTCAAGACGCGATGCCCCAGCTAGCTAGCTAGCCCTAGCGTCATACAGCTCATCAAACAAGCTACCGAGGGGGTGCGTGGCGTGTTAGAAGCTCAAGGGGGCTCCAGCCTGCTCCGCATCTTCACCGGTGACGAGGCATTTCCAGCGTTAGAAAGAGGTCAGCCAGCCAGCCAGCCAGCCAGCCAGCCAGCCCAGACGCATTATTAGTAACTGAGACACCGAGCAGCAAAGAAGCTCAAAACAGCCCAGTTATTGACCCCCCGCCCGTCTCAGCACAGCATCAATAATGGCCGACGCCAGCGTCCTCCGGTCCACCGCCAGCCTCGTGGGCATCACGTCGTCCCTCGTGCTCGCGGGCTTCAACATCAGCACCTCGCACCTCTTCGTGCCGCTGCTATACCCCCTCGACAAGCAGACCTCGGCCCGCATGTTCGACAGGCTGTACCACGACGGCATGAAGGTGGTCGTCCCGCTGGCCGCCGCCGCAATCACGTCGTATAGCTACCTGGCCTATGCATCATCATCGTCGTCGCCGTCGTCGTCATCAAGGCTGGGGGCTGGCACCGTCGGCGGAAGCAGCAGCAGCAGCAGCAGCAGCAGCAGCAGCGTCCTGTTGGGCACGAGCCTGGCCAGGAGCCCGGCCTTTGCCGCCGCCGCGGGCCTGGTGGTGGCCACCCTGGCCTGGACCGTCGTGGTGGTCATGCCCGTCAACAAGAAGCTCATCAGCGTCGCCCGCGAGGTTGGCGCCAAGGACAAGGTCTCCACGGGGGACGTCGTGGCGCTACTGAGGCAGTGGTGGTGGATGAACTATGTTCGCGGCGCCGGAGCCCTGGTTGCCGGCATACTCGGCCTAGCTGCCAGCCTGTGAGGACCGGCCGTGTAACGGAGCTGCGAAGGGGGGGGGGTGGGTTTCGCAGAGATGTCATAGTGGGCAGGATCATCAAACCATTAATGTATGTGTGCGGGATCCAGGGCAGCAGTCGGGTGTAGGTAGAGGGGAGTTGTTCCGCAGAGTTTTATTCCTTGATGTAGGTCAAGTTGGAAAGCAATGATAATATTCTGTCTTCCATGGCTGTTCGACACACTACGCCGCCCAGTATTTGACTGGGCTGGCGCTCCAGTCAACTTCTTGACTGCTTTGTGAATGCTTACATGCTCCCTCATCATCTCACGAAAGGCCGTCATCTTTTCGTATTGTCCGTCTATTATTCTATTGGTACAATTCGTGACGTAGAGTGCTTGAACCGCATCGTTCGGACCTGTCCACGTCGAATCTTCATCTAAACTTCACTGCCAACACTTCGTCCATTTGTCTTCTGCCTCTTCTTGCCTCATGACTGACAGTGGCAATTAAAACGAACGGACCATCTTTCCCCTCCCGAAACAAGAAACTGCACATGCAAGACGGCATCATCTCTTTTTTTGTGGCAGTCGTAGTACCATCCCATGCGAGAAAACAACCGGGAAACCAGACCATATGAGGGCGTGTATGTGTCTGAAACATTCCAACTCCTTTTTTTTATTAAAAAAAAAAGGACCCAAGCAGCTCAAACGGACGAGTATGGCACCAGCACGCCGTGGTCGTGCTGCTCGAATACTACCTGCACACCCGCAAGTTGACGTGCAGGGAGACATACCCTGATCCGTATCCATCTAAGCGTCAACCTCGCCGTCAGCAATTGCAAGACGCTGTTTAGCTGTCTTGGCCTTTTTCGAGCCCTTGCCCTTCTTCTTGCCGCTTGCTGCAGGCGCCTCGATGGGGGTTGCTGTCCCCGACGCCTTGTTGTCGTCAAAGTGTCCCTCGCCTGTGGGAAGAGCGATTAGTATCAAGCTACTGCTAGTGATTGGGGGATGGGTGGAGGGGTGGCTCTCACCTTCATGATACATGTCGTCCAGGGAGACAGCCGCATCCTTCTTCTTCCTGCCGCCCTTCCTCTTCTTCTCGTACTCGCCGCTAGCCATGAGCTCCTGCTCGCGACGCTCAATCATCTTCTCGACCGCGTCGTCATCATCAGCAAGCCACATGGCAATGTCCTTGTTGCGGTTCTCCGTCGTCCTACGACCCGAGAAGTCGACACCAGCGCCAGTACCACCTCCCGAAATGACAACCCGCTGCACTTCTTCCTTTTGCAAAGCCCGCTTGCGGATGCGCTCCTCGATTGTGCCACGGGTGATGAGCCGGTATACCGTGACCTGTCTGGTCTGACCGAGACGGTGAGCTCGATCCATGGCCTGTGAATCGATCGTCGGGTTCCAGTCTGAGTCGTAGAAGATGACCGTATCTGCAGACGTGAGGTTGATGCCAAGACCGCCAGCGCGGGTGGACAGCAGGAAGATGAAGATCTCGGGCCGCGTCTGGAAATCATGCACCGTGTCTCGTCTGTCCTCGAGCTTGGTGGAGCCGTCGAGTCGGCAGAATTTGTAGTTGCGGTACATCAAGTACTCCTCAATCAGATCAATCATGCGCGTCATCTGGAAGTACAGGAGCACGCGGTGGCCCTGCTCCTTCAACTTGAAAAGCAAATCATCGAGCTTGGCGAGCTTGCCGGAATCCGTGACGAAGCGCCGCATGGAGGGCACGGCAACGTTCGTAAACCGCTTCTTCTCGTTATCCGGGGACGGCAACAGCCCATACACAGGCATACTCTCTATAGGGGTCTTCTGAGTGATGAACGCCTTCTGCTCCTCGAAGTTGGGCTCGTACAGTGCCCTGCGCATCGGGACGTTAAAGAGGGTCTCCTCCCGCTCGATGTTGGCCCCGCGGCTGTTGCAGACCACATCGATCGGTGGTGCAGCTGCCCCAGGTCGCCCGGCCGGCTCAAGATGCCCAAGTCCAGCGTCATAATACGTTTCTCGAGCCACGTTCATGAGGCTGCTCAAAACACCTTTGTCCGTGATGTCAGCCAGGGGTTTGCGGTCATTTCGCTGCTTGATCTGGAACAACGCATGGGCCGGGGTATAGTTCTGGTCGTCGGGCTCGTCATAGGCGACGTTCATGTATCCCAGCCGGTCCTTCCGCCTCGCCAGCTCGACAGCGCGGGTGAAAACGTCTTTATGGCTTGCGCTGTACATTTCCTGAGGACTTGTGTCGGCAAAGCGCAACCACGAGAAGGCGTCAGTGCCGCTGAGACCCTCGCGAATATTATCGGGTGTCCAGATGTTCATCATGTGGTGCAGGTACTTGTTGCGGAACCCAGCCGTCTCATTGTCGCCGCCGGCCTTGTGCAGCCTGCCACCATCTCTCCAGACAAGCTTGGGCAGCTCATAATCAATCAAGCTCCGGGTCGAGTACGCCACCGGCACGTTGTTTCCCTCTCGGATGAACGAAGCCGTCTCGGCAAAGTGACCAGTGAAGAATGGCGATGTTGTTTCGGCACGTTCAAACAGGTCGGGGTGGTTGCAGACCTTGCGGAACTGCATAACCAGGTTCATCAGGGTACCAGAGTCTGTGTCATCGCCGGTGGTTGCCTTTTCGATAAGGTCCATTATGCTGATCTGGTTGCGCAGGTTACTATAGTACGCGCGCTGACGATACGTGAGGTCACAGAAGACATCCAGCTCGATCTTGTCACCAAGTTCCTTCTGGACATGCTTCTTCACACGACGAAGCATGAAAGGCTTCAGGATCATGTGCAAACGCTTCAGCTGGTCCTCGTTGAGCTTCGTGTTACTCTGCGCGTGAGACTCGATGTCCTTGGAGAACCATTCGCTGAACTCGTCATGCGAGTCGAACAGCGACGGCATGATGAAATGCAGCAGGGCCCAGAGCTCCTGCATGTTGTTCTGGATAGGAGTGCCCGTCAACAGCAGGCGGTTTCGGCAGTGGAAACCCAGCAGGCATTTCCACCGGGAGCTCTGCGAACTCTTGATGGCCTGTGCCTCGTCGAGAATCATGTACTGCCACTTCATCTTCTGGAAATAAGCGACATCAGACACGACAAGCTGGTAAGATGTGACCATGACATGGAAGCTGGCATCCTTCTTGTACGTGTTGTGTCTGCGGTCCCAGAACTTTCGAAGCGTCTTCCGGTCGCCCGCGGTACCCCAGTATGGAAGAATCTTGAACTCGGGCACAAACTTGCGCAGCTCCTGCTCCCAATTGTGGAGCGTCGACGCCGGAGCAACAACGAGGTAAGGGCCCCAGATATCGTACTTCTCCGCCAGGTAAGCCATTACCGAAATGGACTGCACAGTCTTGCCGAGACCCATTTCGTCAGCCAGGATGCCGTTGATTCCTTGCTCGTACAAGTTGGCCAGCCAGTTGAGACCCTTGAGCTGGTACTCTTTGAGTTGAGCGTTGAGTAGCTTGGGCTGCTCGATCTCGACCTCACCCATTCCTGTAGGGTTTTGGAAGTTCATCTCCCCGTCCTCGTCAGGCTCGTCATCCTTGTTGAAGTCCCTGGCCTTCTGCTGCGCTTCTGCGAGAGCGTGCGCTGCATTGGCCTTCGCAATCTCTTGGAGCTTCTCTTCGTCCTCTTCCTCGAAGGTGAGGTTCTCGAACCTGGTGACCTTGACTCCCGTGGCAGTGCCGTCATCATCAACGTCGACTGCCTTGTGATCTGGAGCAGCGTCTTCAGTGGCGATGTCGGGATTATCGGTACTGCGCTCGACCTCGTGCGTCTTGATCTTCTTGCCAATAAAGTGGGAGTAAAGCTCCGTCTGAGAGATGAGGAAATTGAGCTTCCTCTTCTGGCGAGCGGCCTCGCGATCTGCCTCTTGCCTGCGGGCGTTCTCGAGCTCCTGCCGCTCGGCGGCCTTGCGGAGGTCACGTTCCTCGCGCTCGTTGCGCTTCCAGAAGGTCATCATGTCACGCATGACACGCTTGGCGCGAGCCTGTAGGTCCTTTGTGCCCTTGTTGGTCCGCATCTGCCACCTCTTGGCTTCCTTGGACGCGAGAATGGCCGTCTTCTTAAGGTTCGAGGCTTTGGTCCCGTACGATTCGGTTGCAAGTCTGTAGACTTTGTTGACGTCCTTGCGGGCAAGATCCCGCCAGATCTGGTCGTAGATCTGGTTGAAGCCTTTGGACTGGAACTTGTTCTCCAGGGGGTCCTTGGGTTCCTCGATGACTTTCTCTTTCTCCTTTGGCTCCTTGGGCTCGACGACCTCTGCACCCTGGGCGGCGTCTTCCTTCGGGGCCTTGTCTTTCTTGAGCCTGATGCGAATCTTGCTCGTCTCCTCCTTGGTGGGCAACTCCTCACCCGCGTCCAAAGCTGCCTGAGCGGCCAGTGCACTGTCCTTCTCGGCTTGTTTCTGCTCCTTGGATTTCTTAGGCCGCGGTCCGCTCCGAGCCTTGCCCTTACCCTTGCCGGGCTCCATGTCGCTTGCTTGAAATGTCGACATGATGCCTCCTTCGAGATTGACCTCCATGGGAGGCAGGTTCCGTGCTGGTCCTTTGATGCCCTTTTGCAGGATGAGCTTCGTCTGCTGTGCCTTCTTGTTGGCACGTTCCGCTTCACGGAGGTGCTTGATCCGCTCAGCTTCGTCACCGGCCAGTTCCGCAGCCTGGGCCTTGGCGAGGGCTGTTTCCTTCTGCTCGATGGTGACCGCCATGGATTTCTCGCGGCGTCGCTTGCGTTGCATATCCTTCTTGCGCTCCTTCTCGGCGACAACTTCTTGCTCGCGGACTTGCTGCAAGGCGTCGTCATAGAACATGTCGTCGTACCTGCGCTTGCCCAAGTCTGTGTGCAGGCTTAGGTGCAAGATACTGTCCCTGACCAGATTGGACCTGCGTGAGGAGTGGAGCCTATCCTCCCGGCCCTCCATGGCACGTCGCCGCCTCTGTGCGCGCTGACGCCAGGCGAACTGCTCCTCGTCCGCATCAAATCCTTCGGCCTCGATGGGGTCGATGTCCATTTGATCCATCTGGTCCTTGATCTTCTTCTCCTTGCTCGCGGAAAAGCCGCCTTGCTTGGGCTGGCCATTCGCCGCGCGCTTCGCAGGGACGCGCGCCGCGGCAGGCGACTCCTTCTCCTTGTGGGAGGATGATCGCCTCGAATTCCCTTTGGAGGGGGGCTCGGAGTTCTTTATATCCGACACACGGGACTGCCTGGGCTTCCTGGCATACTTTTTCCGCTCGACCTTCTCTGGCTCGTCGGATTTCTCTTCCTTGACAGCAGGCTCTGAAATGCTCACTGGAGGCGATGGATCTCGTGGCTTCAGGTCTGTTTCGGCGCTGGAGAGAATGTTGTCGAAGGACATGACGTTCCGACTGGGGGTCTGGGGGCGACTGACAGTTAGATGGTGAAAAGGCTTTGGAAGAAGGATCGGCGGTAGTTGCTTACACTTGTGGGAGGAGCAGGTGCTTGGAGCACCGAAGGAGCAGGGGGCGAGTGTTGCACGACCGGAGTACCATTTGAAGCGGCGCCGGCTGACAGCGCGGGCTGCAACACACCGGGCGAGGCCATCGCGTGGGCTCCAGCGGGCGGGCTGATGGAACCCGCAGCAGGGTGGGAGTGAGAGATGGGGCTCCGTGGAGGGAAGGTTGTGGCGACAGGCGAAGTGTAGCTGCCCTTGTAATAAGGAGCACGATCGACTGGTGGCTGCGGAGGATAGTCGTAATCTCTGGTCAAAGGATCGCGAGGCTGCAAAGGGCAAAGTAAGGTTGGTTAGCAAATGCCCGTGATACAAGTACAAAGTGGGAGTGGTTTGGCGTGCAGCTTGACAAAGACGATGGTGGATGGATCGCGATGTCAAAGACGGGGGGGGGGGTTAAGTTTGCGATTTTTTCTGGGTTGGCGGAGGTGATTGACGGGTTGGGTTGATTTGACGATGGACTTGTGACGGGCAGGATGGGCCACTTGGCCCAGTGGCATTGCTGATCAGAGTTACCAACATGGCGCCGTTGTGGAGGGGCGTGGTTTGGGCGTGCGTATCGGACGCATTAGCACACCCGTCAAAAAGAAAAGCGTTGCCGGCACGGCCATGCAGCAATCAAGCAAGGATGGTAGGCAGGCAGGCAGGCTTGTTTGATAACTTGATTGCTTGTGGGACTTGGTTTACCTTTGATGCAGACGATGATGATGAAGCCTGGGTCGCGTTGTGCCAGGCGGAGCCGGTGTCGCTGACCCTCCGCTCACTGGTGGTGGTGGTGGTGTCGGTCGTGGGGTCGTAGAAGCTACCGGCCGTCTTCTCTCGCGGAGATTCGCGATGGTCGCGCATGTCCTGGGGATAAAATACGGGCGGCGCGTGCAGAGGCGACCGAGGAGGTGCGATGCTTGATGGGTGGACTGGTGGAGGAAGAGATGGCGGCGCAGCGGATGAGGCCAGGAAAGGGTTGTGCAGGAGCGAGCGTGTGCCCGAGCCGGTGCCATTTGTGCTGGTGCTGGTGTTTGCGGCGGCACTGGTGGAGGGCGCTGACGAGGGAGAGGCAGAGCTGGAGCCGGGGAAGTGAGGCGGCGCCGGGTGGCGGAAGTCGGGCTGAGTTGGGGATCGCAGGCTGAACGAGTGCCGTGATGGTGGTGGCTGTTGTTGTCCGGGTGCATGCGAGCCTGGGCCAGCTGGTGCGTTGGTGTTGTTGCTGCTACTACTGCTGTCGCCCAGCTGGACCGGGTTCAGAATGTCGCGGTGTCGCCGCTCGCCGCTGCCGCGTTCCCGCTCTCGTTCCCGCTCGCGATCGCGCTGCTGGTCCTCGTAGTCATGCAGGCTGGGCGGTCTCTGCAGCACCGTCGAGTGGAAATTTGACTCCATTCTGACTGTGGTGGCTGTGGTTTCTCTTATTGTGGTCCGCCTGGCTAGGCTATGTAATCAATCCTTCCCTCGCCCTGCTCTGGAGAGCCGGCCCGAGATCTCTCCTGTCTAGTCTTGTCAGGTCTTGGGGCGCAGATGACCCATCCGCACCGTGTGTCTGGCAGGTCGCCGAGATGACGTGGATGCAGCTGGGCCAGATTCAGGGCCGACTCGACTTGGCCGGAGCGCGTTGAAGGGGATGGCTGATCGGGATGGCCCACGGGTGGGCGGCCTGGCCAACCGTGATGTCTCGCTGGTGATGGATTGATGGGCAAAGGAAGCAGGAGGCAGAGTTGCGATAGTTAGTGGTTGAAGCTTTGCAGCAGTTTGTGTATGTGTGTTGGTGCCGATTGACGGTGGACGGCAGGCCAAGGAGAGGGCTCAGCCGAATGATTGATGGAGGGCGATGGTCGGGTGGAGCAGTATCGCGGATGGGCGAAGCTTGCTCGGCTTGGTGTTGACGAGATGGTGCGGCGTGGGCGGGACTTTCGGTTCGGTTCGACGTGGAGGAGGAATGGGGGATGGGATGGGATGGGATGGGTCAGGTCGGTGCAGTTCAGTTTAGGTCGAATGGTGTCGACTCGAGTCGAATCGAGTCGTGTGTGTGTGCAGGCACGAGGGAGGAGGATCTCGTTGGGCTAGCGCAGAATCGAGAATCGAGAATCGCAATCGATCTCGGTGTCTTGTCCTGTCTTGTCTTTCCCAGCCTGGGCCCCGAAATCTCGCCGGCCGGGTGCCTAGCAGCCAACGAGCAGATGGGTAGACCAAAACTACCTAGGTAACTACCAGCAACCTTCTCCTATCTCTTCCTATGGTAATTCCAGTCTCTATTTTGTTTTTATGGTCCTTGGTGTTTGGTCTTGCTCGTGACGTGCTGCTCGCAGGCCAGCCACCAAAAACTGCCAAACGTGGAGTACCCACTCAACCAAATGTCAACTGCTCCTACCACGACTACGATCACTGCCGCTGCGCTGAGCTGAGCTGAGCTGAGCTGAGCTGAGCTGCAGTAGATTTTTGCTGTTTGCAAGGCAAAGATGGCCAGTCTCTTGCTGAGGCGATCACACGAAACAAGGCGTGTCGGGATCTGGTGGGCGTCTATCTAATCAAGGGCGACCACGACCCCAGGAACATACGAAGAGCAGAGGCCCACTGCCGTCAGAAGCATCAAACTCTTCTCATCGGTAGCGCAAGGAATGGCTGATGGTGAGGTACGCTATGGTCGAGTTTGATGAGTAATGGACGTAAGATGATGGGAGCACGACGGGGAAAAGGCCAAGGCTGGGGTTGGCGAGGGTAGTGTAGGTGCTGACAGGTGTGGTGGCGACGATACTGTGGGCGGTTGTGGGTTTGATTTGGTGGTGATGACGACGCAGATGCGAGTGGACCGGCGACGGATAGTGATGATGCTTCAGGCCCGCATCGCCATAGCTAGATACATCTACAGCTTCAGGACAGCATAGGATAGCACAGAGGGACCAACTCGGACTGCTTAGACAGGGTGGGTGGGGAGATGGGGATGTGGATGGGAACGGGAATGACGACGGATCGACTTGATGATTGATTGATCGATCCATTGATTGATTGTTGGGGGGGGGACTGTACTGATTCAGCCCTTCACCAGACCAGCGTAATCACCCTCTCTCTGCCTTTTTACTCCGTGGCTGACTGTCTGTCCGTCCGGGTTGTCTATCACCCTACGGAGTCGAGGTAGTCTATCTAGTCTTCTACATAGAATGTAGTCCACCGGCATGACTGACCCAACATCTCTCTGATCTGATCGGATGAGGCGCGGTGGGGACGGAGAAACGGCACGCTAGGCTAGACTCGAACTAGACTGTGGCCAGAGCTGAGGCTCACCCCCGGACCAGGACGGACTCACTGGCCTGGCCTGGACTGGGCCAGGGACAACCCAGGCGCACAGGCACTCTGCCATTCTGACCCCTGGTCTTGACAGCCTTGCCTGGGCCAGTCAGCCAGTATTGAGCTGCAGACACCCGTCCCGCGACTCGACTGCTCCAGAACCTGTGCCGTCGTGACTGTATCACGTGTAAACCACTTACTTACTCACTTGTCCTGCTCATCATGCAATCAATTCTCGATCAATCACTGTTATTAGGCATGCTTTGGAGGACACTTTCTTTCGGTGCTTGAGAACTTCTATTTCAATTGGAAACGCCTGCAAATCCCACGACTTGAGGCCGCCTTGGGCTGCCCTCCCACTGCTCTTCTCCTACCGCAGCGGGATGCTATACCCCTCGGCCTCCACCTCCTTGTCCTTCGCAGGCCATCCCTATGCCTCTTTGGGGCCCTTTTACTCTGGACTTGACAGGGTACCCAGTGCAGTGCATGCATCATTCCATTCTATCGAGAGGCCGTCGGGATGCTTGCATGCATGTACGCAAACGTCTATACCCGCCAGAAAACAACGCTGGCGTATCTGTCCACTATACAATACCCCCCAACTTTTTTTCTTCGCGTGTCCTGGCCCGCATATCTACCTACTTAAGCTCAGACTGCACCAGCTGCAAGCATCTTCTTGCGCAGGTAGTTCTTGTAGTCGGTGATACTGCCGTCCCATGGCTTAATGGTTTTGTTCTCACAGACCAGGATCTGTTTAGCGATCTTGTCCAGTAATCTGTCATAGAGTGTCAGTCAAATGAGAATTGCGCGAGTGTATCATGGAATCGGCACGGCAGGCTTACCTGAAGTCGTGACTGACGACGATGACGCCACCGGTGAAAGCGTTGATCGCGTCCGCCAGACTGTCAATGGTCGGGATATCTAGGCCGTTGGTGGGCTCGTCGAGCAGGATCATGTTGGGGCTCTCGATGGCTAGCAGGGCAAAAACGATACGGCTCTTCTGTCCCTCGGACAGCGTGCCGATCAGCGCCGTCTGGGACTCCCCAGAAAGGCCGTACTTGCCAAGCTGCTGACGCCAGTATTGATAGTCCTGAGACCGATCGGGGTACTTGTCTCGCACAAAGTCAAGCGAAGACTTTGTCAGGTCAAGTTGCTCGGCCGAGTGCTGCGAGTACATGCCCAGCTTCAAATGCGTGTGCCTGCTCACAGTGCCCGCTGTCGGGGAGAGCTTTCCGGTCATGAGACGGAGCAGCGTGGACTTGCCCACGCCGTTGGGGCCGACGAGCGCTGCACGCGAGTCCATGTCGAAGCCGAGGTCGATGTTGCGGTAGAGGTCATCCTTGGGATCGCCAGAGTACGAGAAGGTGACGTCGTCGAAGGACAGGACCGGAGGAGGCAACTTCTCGACGTCGGCGAAGCGGAAGCTGAAGACACGGTCCGCGATAACGGGCTGGATGAAGCCATCTGCCTCCATCTTGTCAAGGATCTTCTGGCGGGACTTGGCCTGCCTCACCAGGTTGGCGTAGGTACCGGCACTAGCAATGAACTTCTTGATGTGGACAATTTCATCCTGCTGCTTCTGGTAGGCCTTCATCTGGTTCGTGTCTTGCTCGCCCTTTGTCTTGGCGTACGAGTCGTAGTTACCACCATAGTAGAAGAGATTCTTCTGCCGCATGTCGATCATGTTGGTGCAAACACCGTTGAGGAAATCCATCGAGTGGGAGATGAGCACCAGTGTACGCTCCCACTTCTTGAGGTACTCCTCGAGCCACACACAGGCCTCGAGATCCAAGTGGGCTGTTGGGTCGTCGAGAAGCAGGAGTGTGGGCTTGACGAACAGGGCCTTGGCGAGGGCGACACGCATCCTCCAGCCGCCAGACATGTCCTTTGTCTTCTTGTGGATGGTGACCTTGTTGAAGCCCAGACCAGTAAGGATGAGCGAGGCACGGGTGGCGAAGGTCGAGGGGTCCATCTTGTCCATGTGCTACAAAGAAATATGCAGGTCAGCCAAATGCTGGACTTAGTAGTCGGGCTTTTGGGGTGGTGGCTAGGTCACTAGCAAGACCTTGGCGGAAAGAAAGGAGCAGGCAACGCACATCGTAGAGGTCCATCAGGACCTGGCTGTCAGGGCCTTCGTTCTCGAGGAGCTCCTCAGCGAGATTCTCCAGGCGGGCCATCTCGTTCTCGGCCTCCCTGACAACCCACTCGAGGGCACCGAGATCCGATGGCGGGGCACCCTCGTTGAGGAGGTAGATATCGACGTGTGGCGGGATTGGATACTCGCGGGCAGCGATGGCCTTCAGCAAGGTACTCTTGCCGCAACCGTTCTCGCCCAACAGGCCGTAGCGGCGACCAAAGTTGAGCTCGAGGGTGCTGTCGGTGATGAGGACACGGCCGTGGAAAACCAGGCTAGTCGAGGTGATCTTGACGTCGCGGCTAGATGCGACAGAGGACAGGACGCCGGTGGTGACACGGTCAGAGATGCCGTACTTGTCCATCTGGTCGGTAAGGCGCGCGACCTCACCCATCTTGTCGGAGGAGGTGGCGGGCTCGTCAGCCTCGATGGGGTTCCCGTTGGCGTCGAACTGTTGTGGAGGGGTGGCATCGCCGTTGACAGAGCCGGCGGCGGAGGCATTCTTAGAGCCGGCCTTGGACCTGGAGGCGACCGTCTTCTTGCCCTTGCCGTCGGCGGCCTGCTTGGCCAGTCTCTTCTCCTTGGATGCCGATACCATGTTGAGTAGGGAGTACCGTGCCTGGGTACTCTTGGGGTATCAAATAAGAAAGTGGGGAGAGAAGAGGAGAGGGGGGAATATTTTGATTTGGACCCTTTCAAAGACAAGAGCAGGTGCAAGCCCAAGGTTCGTAAAGGAAAAAACCGATGGCGGTGGTGGGAGGAGGTGGTGGCAGCGGCTGTGGGATGCGGGTTTTGGGACAGGAAACAAATTAAAATCAAGTCCAAAGCCAAAGCCAGAGGTGGGGGTGGGTGGAGGGGATGGGAGGGGACGAATAGCCTGCCTAAGGATTCCTAGTTTAGGTCCAGGACACACAGTTAGTTGTTGGCGGGGTCTGGCTTCTGAAATTTCTGACCAGGCTGATTCCTGAGTAGAAGGATAAGCCTCCCAAGGCCACTGCCACGGCCTGGGGTTGGATGGATGACCTGGCCGATAAGCGATAGCGGCCTAAGGCAACAGTCAGAGGCCCACGCCCACCTAGTTACCTGGGTACATGGCCTGGTTTGAGTGCGGACTAACTGGTGTAGTCTTCCTGTATGTGCTATGTATGCTATGTACGTACACTGACAGACAGTGTGCAAAAGACAAACGCACGTACATCTGTACTTCCATAACTCCTTGCCAATGGCTGAGCCCATCAGTCATTTACTTAGTCACTCAGTCAATCGGTCAACCGAAAACGAAATGCCAAATTGGGTCAGGAAAAGAGGCAAAGAGGGTGCACGTGGTGGTCTACGTTCTGCTTGCTCTCAGACCGCATGCAGGGATCTGACGTCACCTCAATGTCACTCAGTGTCGGTCTCTTGCACCCTCCTTCGTGACTGCAGGGCTCTTCATCCGCTTACACTTCGAATCAGGCCGGTTCAGTACTGCAAAGCAAGTCCTATCAACATCAATCAATCTCCATGAACCGCTATGAATGCTGTAGACACCCGGACCTAGACTCCCGAAACTCCATACAGATGCATCCCTCGTCCGTACAAAGCTTGAGCTGTAAGAGCGCCCTGCTCCGGGATGGCAAACGCCACTGCCTCGCAGCAACTGTCCCAATCCCCCACCTCCTCGAGGCTTCATGGTGCCACGCCGTGTGTCCTTGGGTTCACATGCGCGTCATGTGTTTGACGGAAGCCAGGCATTCCAGTATCCCGCTGGTCCCGCAGGCTCTGCTGCACGTGGTGATTGCTCGCATCCGATATCTGCCGTCCAACATGTCCCACGCGCTCATGCAGCCAGGGCTATTGAGCCACTGTTGAAGCCGACGATTCCCTCTGCCATGCACGTCTTCGAGGAGCCCGGCGAGGATATCGCTACCCGCCTGCCAATGACACCATCGCCACCAACCTCGAGCAGCAGCTGCTGTCCTAATCTCGACTCTAGCGAGCTGTGGTCCATGAGGTCGGTGCGTAATGCCATTGGGAGGGTGAAACTTCCAAACTGCTGACATTCCGAGGTAGGCACCGTCAAGTCCCCGGTCGAGCTGCATGTCTGCATTTAGCACCTGTGGGTCATGCAGAAGATGGGTTGCTCGCTTACAATATGGTCAAGGTCAAGTCGTGACAGATCTGCTGGTCCTGCACTGGTATGAACCTCACATGAGTGGCGACCGTGCTTTTGGAGTCCACACTGTTGAAAAACACGATCCGGCCAGAGAGGTCTTGCTCGAGTCCAGACCGGTCGTTCACCACGGCGAGGGCTCCGAAGCGCCTTGGGTCGAGGAGGTCTTTCTCATCTCCACCGCACATGGCCAATGAACTTTCTTGCAAGAGTGCGCGTTTTTCCAAGGGATATCTGCCTGGGCTTTGACAAGGGATCTCGTTCGTGTTGAAGGCAACCTCAATGGAGAACAAGAAGAAGTCGCCCTGGAGGGGCATGTTGGCCGATTTATATCACACACCCTATTCAAATAAAAGGGCTGAGAAAGGGATGTGGCCGCGTTTTCGAGACGCGGCTTGTGGAAACTGCCTCATCGATAGCCATCACAGGCGGGTGGTCATGGCTGAAGCGGTCAGGAGTCGCCAGGCCATCACGGTTTCTCCTGCCGTCTTCTTGTCCATTTTGACTCGGCATCGACGTCAACCACGGCCAATCAAGGACGGCAAAACGTGCGCAGTCACAGCAGCTGCAGACAAGGCCAATTTGACCACCTGGACAGCTGGCTGGTCAGTCCTGAAATCTGGCCTCCTGGTGGAAGCCAAGATGCGGGCCACAGCCAGAAAGGTGAGCAGGTTTTTGAGCAAGTTTTGAGAGGGTTTACGGGACAAATGGGTCGCGAGGGTGAGCTGATAGTGGCTACATCTAGTTGTCCCCTCTACATTGTGGAGACTATGTACTCCCTTAGCACTTACACAAAAACAGGTCACAGCATCAACTGGTCCCTAACACTCTCGTACTGCATCGTCTTGAAAGGGCGCGACAACAACGCGGGCTCGTCTTTATGATTCAATATCCAGACGACGGGTCTTGACATAATAGCGGAGGACGATTCCACCCATCATCGCTGCCGTCCCTGGTTCATCATATGACAGTCTGCTGGCTCCCAATGACTCTCTTCTGGATTGACAACCTCTTCTTCCGGCGCATTTCAGGGGCTGAGGAGTTTGAAAGCACCTATTTCTGGCGGCTCACTATCTCACAGTTGCAGAGTGAACTAGGCTCAAGGTGTGTTTGGCCATGACAGGCTGCCTTGCTTGAATTTGAAAGACCTGCGTCAACTGCAGCGAGAATATTCAGCTTTACAGCTTCCAGAGTGTCAACTCTGGCTCGTCAAACCAACCTCAAGCGTTGCGAGTGATGTATTATTTCCTCTTCATTGAATAGCAGAACCGGAGCCAGGCTTCAAACATAGGCTTATGCCTGTCGTCTGGTGAAGAAGAGCTCACTTGGCAGAGCTACGCGTGGTCAGTACCAGGGGCTGTAGCACAATGTGAGTCTCAGACAAGCCCACACTTCAGCTGTGCTGTGTTGCGTTGATGGTAGCTGAACTTCGTGAAGAGGATCTCAAGACATGTCCCGGTGCTCTACCGCCGCCACAAATTTGGGCAATGTTCTTGACGACCTGGCGGCCGCAGTGCAGGCCAGGCAGGTCACGATGCATCATGCCAGGCCTCTAAACAGCGGCCGTCGTTTCCAACGGCAAAAGAATTCTTTGACAAGAATGCAAGTGCTCCAACACCCAGGTGTGGTCTTGTTACGCAGCCGGGAGCGCCCTTGGCCCTGATAGCCAAGGCTCAGACGTTGGGCGAAGCTCTAAACCAACGACGAGGGTTCTCAGTGGGCTATCATGGAGTCAGGACAGTTGAAATGACTGGCTAGCGCGCAATTGTCAGTAATAATCGCTTCGATGTAGAGGCATGTATATCACCTGACAATGAAGTGGCTCATGTCCTTTAGGTTTCAGAAAGATTTGTATCTGCCCACCTCGTGTCGGTTACAACGGCAAAGCGGCATATGTGGACAACGTCTGAAAATATGGGTAACTGATAGGCCGCGGAATTAAGAGCCGTCGTTGGACAAATTACTCTGTAAGTGCTCGAGGCGTCATTGTCATCCCCGATCGCTTACGAGACTCGTGGCGTGGAGAGCTGAGCATCATTGTAGGACAGGGCTTCCATCGTAATGATGAAACATCTCGGTCCGTCCAGCGATAGTCGACTCGGCGGCTTTCCAGCTCGTTTTCGGGTGACAGATGGCGGAGGGCTTGTCGCGTGGCAGAGTACATAGACGTCAGGTTCCAAGGTTTGTGAAGTGGGCCTGCTCGTCTCGCAGCTGAAGCCTTTCCTTCCCCCATACAAAAAAAGAAAGGAAGAAAAGAAAGGAAGAAGGAAAGAAAATCCGGGGGAAGCTTCTGTCACCGGTTTGGACACTCACCGGAGACGCATTGTCATTTACGACTGTCTGACATAATTTGATCAGGTTCTCTTAAAATTCCCCTCCCAAAATCCTCGACCTGCCCTGCCTACACGGTATCGCGCGAGAAAAGCGGCCCAATGGAATCAGTGATGCCTCTCCGGGACGTTACATTGAAGCCTTCTCCTGCTGAGGGAGAGAGACGTCGAAGACGCATCTTCCAGGCCGGCCTTTCATTGGTGGGACAAGAGGAGAGATTGCTTTTGTTGCTTGTGCGACGAGCTGAAAAGAGTTGCATGGTTGGCAGTCTTGTGTTCCGCGCGGAGACTAGGCCTGTTCCCGCATTTGACATCGATCCACCTCTTCTCATGTGTGCATGTTTCTGCCTGTCGGCGTGAACCGGATTAGACTCATGTCTCACTTGAATCTCGGTTATGAGACATGTTTGTCTGACATGCACGCCTAAGAGGCGTTCGAGAACGGTTGCTAAAATGGCCCAAAGTATGTCTCTCCTCAACCTCGCGATCATCCACCCCACAGCCCCATTTCCTGCCGTTTCTGATAACACGCTGATCTGATGGTTCTCTCTGATTCCTCTTTTCCAGTGCTCCGAATTCGTCTTTCCTAAGGAGTTTCGGGTTCATCGGGAGCTGATTCCAGCTATATCGAATGGTAATCCAGCATTCAGTGTCTAATACACTGGTGACAACCCCCGGGTGTCGATGGGAAGCATCCCTTTCGCCACAGTCACGGATGAAGAATAAGACACAGGAAGATCAGCAAGACTGGGTATAATATGCAGTAAGTAAAGTAAGCAGCCATTGATTTGCGTGTAGTCTAATCTGCGGCGTCCAATCACGCCGTCAGTCGTTTGAATCAACCATTGCTTTGGCAAGACTAGAGACAGGGCTCTGTGCGATGTAACATGCATATTGGCATCTGTCTGTATAGACGATTCCATGTCGCTCAGATGGCAGTAGTGCAAGACTAAGGCATGCGGCAGGCCGCACAGATTAGCTCCTGCAGGCACATTGCATCTACGTCTGCAAGGCACGCAGGTCACCCATCGTTCGTTTGCAGACCATTCAAGCCCCGGGCCTCGATACCCTGCCGGTGGCAGTCCATCCGGAAAACGCTTCATGGCTTGTGTTGCCTGTCTCGCCAACATGACGTGGTACAATGACACCTAGGGCGACGGGCACGGACAACAGGAAAATGTGCCCGACCGAGAAATCTCCCTGGGGTACAGAAGAGCTGAGCTGAGGATATGCAGTGACCCATCAGGGTCTCCCAGGTTGAAGCCGTCGGGAAACCGCATACAGATGCCTCCAACCCAAGGCGTACCTCGACTCGTTTGAGCAGCCGGAAACCGAAGGCCGGCTTAACAAATGATGAAGCAGGCATCTGAGAGGCGTGGACAAATTCTTGTTTGTAAATTCACATTCATTCATCCCGAAAAACCATGATGCGACTGGCCAATCCAGCTCGCAGGCAGCCGCCACTTTCTTACTTCTGACGTCCCTTGCCGTCTCCGGCGAGCTACTGATGCGACTTGCAGTCCGCCCGGGTGGTGGATTTTTTTTAAAAAAAAAAACATATGGTCTAGTCAAGAGCATGGTTTTTGGCTTCCGTGTGACTCCTATGATGGCACGAGGCTGTTGTGCCATGCTGGGCACCTGGGACTCGAAGCTGAACGAAGGCGACGATCTGGTATCTCACAGAAACGCCCCCCTGCAACTTTTGTGATCAAATACTGGCCATCAATCGTGCATGTGGCTCAACCGGCTTCACCTAGGGTCGGCCGATGGCTGGCCTGGCTGGTTGGGCTGTTACTCATGCACGTCGCCTCGCCCAGCGACGACTCCCGAGGACCGAAACAGGGACAAGGGAAAAGTATTGCCCCCCTTCCCCTTCAACATTGAGATCCGCCGGCTAGCGGAAGGTTACATGCAGTCCAGCCCGATCAACCTGCGGAGAAATCTGTGCGGACATGGATCGCCGCAGCAGACAGCTAGACAAGCATGTTGCTATCCAGGGGCCTGGGCATCGTGTGGTCGGTGTTCACGAAGCCATCTTTCTGGGTCTCGAGATGTCCGTGCTGGCCTTGGTGGAATACGAGGGACGCAAGGCGTGCTGCAATACTCACTGCTTTTGATATTGCACGGATATAAAGTCCACTTAATCACACTTGGTGATGGCCAGTCTTCCTCGGATCCTCAGGCTTCCAGTGTTCCTGAGCTCCTCTCGGCCCTTATTGAGGCTTCACATTCGTTTTTCTTGTCTACTTCTTTCCTGTCCTTCATACACTGAATCGACACCGCTCAATCTTCAATAATGGGTGCCATACTTCGTCTTGCTCTCCTGAGCATCGGGTGAGGACTACAACCCCTTCTGAACACCCGGAATCTCGGTCCCGTCGAGACATGACTGACACATGCAATCAGGGCAGTTCAGGTTCTCGGCTACGAGCCTGGAAACTCTCAGCCCAAGAACCTCAAGCACAGGCAGTACCAGTACATCACAACTATCACAGAGACACTGGTGGTGACAGAACCTCCCACCACGGTGACGGTCTCTATCGAAGCTCCCTGCGCCTCGTCATCTAGGCCATGGGGTTTGTCCTCGTACTTGACCGGCACCGGTCCTGGTGGCCTCTCCTCGTCGACCTCTGCACCATATGGCAACGGCACTTCCTCGGCCACGTCCTCTCCAGGTACAGGGTCTGTTCCCTTGTCGACCGGTGTCTCGTCAACGGATGCTATTTCAGCCTCCTCGTCGATGCCTACTGGTACCGGCGGCACCGGGCTGCCCTCTCCCCCAAACACCTCTGGTATTTATACCAACGCATCTTCCGCCGCACCCACCGGGCCATCGACATCCTCCGGAGGCTATGGCACGGGCACAGCGCCACCGCCGCTGCCGTCCTCCTCTGGAGCCCCCACCAACTCGTCGGTCACTGCGCCGGCTACACAATCCTCGGGGTCAGGCTCAAGTGGCACGGGCACCAGCTACCCAGTCCCCAGCTCTTCCGGCGGAGTTTATTCCAACACGACGACACCATTGACATGGCCCACGAGCGGGTGGTCTGCCACGGGCTCGGCATCCTCCTCCTCGCCCACCTCCAACACCACAAGCGAATCCATCTCGACCATAACGTCGACCCTCACACAGAGCTCAACAGTCACCATCAGTCCCAACTCCACCCTCACATCTGTCGGGCCCATCGGAGTCTCAAGTACTGAGACCGTGTCTACCTCCAGCGGCACTGACACGTACAGTACCACGTCCGCCCCTTTGACGACAGGAGGCAGCACCAGTGATGTCTCGTCCTCGGCCAGCACCACTGGTCCCTTCGGCAACTCGTCGAGCAGCACGTCAAGCGAGGCCATCACGTTGACGGTGACCCGAACCCACACGTTCACTTCGTCCTCCAGCACGGCAGGTTACTCCTCAACCGCCCTGACCAGTGCTGTCAGCGGCTCGAGCAGCCTCAGCTCGTCGGTGGGGAGCAACAGCACGGCAGCGCCGACTGCGTCATCTTCTGGCCCGTCATCGCTCAGCAGCTCGTCTTCAGGCGATCTGACTACCCCACCGGGATTTTCCTCGCCAACCGCGCTGCCAACCTTGTCAACAACTCTGCAAACCAAGACATCCTCGTCATCCGCTGCCCCGATATGGACCCCTCCGTCGTACGGTGGTGACGAAGATTCTGGAGACGATGACAGCTCAGATGAGGGTGGCTATACCTGGCCCTGGCCCATTGGATCCGGGGATGGACATTCGTGGTGGTCGCGGTCCGTCGAGGATGGCAAAGACCAAGGGAAGCTCAAGAGATGGTACATGAACTTGTGAGGACGATAAAGTATCCTCGACCGTCGTCGGCTGTCGTTGGATTCGGACGCCCCGGAAAACAACCTGGATGGGATGGAATGGACAAAGGGGACGGTTTTATTTCTTGACACTCCTTTGCCCTTTTTGATTGCTGCACATCCGTATCGGGCTTGTATGCGTCCACGCGCGATTTTTCAAGGTTCACTTTGTACCAAACACCTCTTGTTCGAGTTAATCATTGCCCTTTGTGGCAGTCAAATATAATTCTTCTCAGCACCATCTCCCTGCTCACATACGATGGACCAAGTGAGAATATTGTCCACCACACACCTAGGTAAGTTGTGGCTATGTGGGCGTCGAATCATAGGATTCGCTTCATACCAGGGAATGCCCAAAGGAGCCCTCTTCCAACAGCAAAGGACGCAGCGGCATTGACATATCCAACGACTGCCGTCAGCAGAACCGGTCCAACCACCCTTCCGAACGGGGTTGCGAGCATACGAGACGGTCCGGCGTTCCCAGCAATCGCCATGTCTACCAATACTTCGAGAGCGACGCTCAAAGGGGCATGGATGATGAAGGCGACATAAGAGTACCTAGGCTGCCATAACCAGGATTTTGTCGCCTTGCTGTGATGTGTCTGGAAGTAAGTCATCAACGCCGGCCCGACAAGCATGAAAGACCACTCGTTCCACACGGCATATGCGGCAGCTCCGAGGTTCCAGCCGCCGGCCCATCCAAGGTTTCCGTCGAATGGAATGAAGCAGACTGGCAGTACAAGTGTTGACATCGCCACGGCCACCAGAAGGGACCGCTCTGCCATCCTTCCAAGATCATCGTTTCCAGTCGGCTCAGTTTCTTTTCTCTCTTTCGTGGGCCGCATCTCCAACGGGCCAGTCATTCGCAGACCACCCTGTTGTAAGGAGAGGTAGCCGAGTGTGTATGCCATCAGGTACTGTGCCAAGTACGCCGGCTGGACTCCCAGCGGAGCGAGGGGCACTCCGACGGGATAACGCAACCTAATCAAGAAGCCGGCCACAGCTGTCAGGAGCCATCCGTACCTGTTGAGAGCATTGTAGGCGGAACGTGAGACAGTCTCGGGGTCGCCTATGTTGTCCCCAAGGGGCTGTTGCCAGATCTGCTGGGTGGCGGTGGCGGCGGCCACAAAATCAAAAGCAAGCAACGTGGCCGTGTACCACGTCACGCCCTTGACACTGCGCAGCTGGCCCCAGTACTCTTGGTATATGCTGCCCACACGACCCTGTGCCAAGCAAGTTATCAAGGGCGGGCCAAACATCGTGTTGAGCATCGTCGGTATTCCCAAGCGGACGATTTTGTTCTTGAGGAATCCAGCTTTCGATGCACTCGGCTTGCTCAGGGCCTGTGCAGACATGCGCCCAGAGATCCAGAAAAACAGCCCCATGAAAAATGACTGGTTGAAAGCGTTGAAAAGGAGTAATGGTTGAGACAACACATCCTTGCCAATCAGCTGAGAGCGGAATTGCCAGTTGCCAGCACCACTTCCTACCTCGTCAGTGAACCAGTTTTCTCTCGGGGATTAGACACGTGGAAGGTTTCCAGAACCAAGACCAGACAGACAAAGTTTTTGGGGTCAGGCATATTTCAAGCCCCATACCATAACAAGCTAGATTGAGGCTTGCTGGACAGCCCTTCTTGCTGTAGGGCCCAGATCTGCAGACAGAGAAGACATACCCGTAAGGAATTGCAGTGTGATGCACGATGACCAGGCAAGTAAGAAAGGTCCTGAGGTGATCAAGGTCGTAGCGCCGGGTAGTTGTGCTCGATTTTGCAGCCATGTTGCGATGCTTGGACTCTTGCCCTTGGTGTCTGAGTCCAAGGTATCGGATCAAGGTCATCGGGGCAATTTGTAGTTTTCTGGGCAATTTGTAGTTTTCTGGGCAATTTGTAGTTTTCTGGGCAATTTGTAGTTTTCTGGGCAATTTGTAGTTTTCTGGGCAGATTATCCAGCCCTAAAAATGATAAACATGTCATTTTTGCCGCCCGTCGTAAGAACATGCGCAAGCGCAAATCACTCTAAATCACATTGCAAGACTCAACACAGCCAAGGCTGCACTTTGGAGGATTTGAGATACAATATAAGCCTTGTGTTTACGGATGAACATTGGTCCGTCTCGTGCGGTTCCCTTGTCATCCAATTACTTCTATCCTGCTGCCTAGACTGAGCAAAATCGCTTCATCCGTCTGGTTAGGATTTGGACCTACCAATCCAAAAAGCGGCTATCAACGGAACGGCCCGCGCAGCAATGAACCTCCCCCCCGCTCGCGGTATATATAGTCCTCGCAGTTAGGTTTTCAACACCTCCCACTGCACTCAATGTGTCTGGTTTGTGGGTGGAAAGGAGACACCAAAGGATCCGAGCAAATGCGGATTGGAGATGGCTTCTCGGTCTGAGTAGACAGCCCCCCCCCCCCGATAGCCATCAAGGATCCACTGTCATGGCCCGGTCTGGCCGGTGTCCGCAGGCCATTCCATTGCGAACCTCAAGACCTCCAGCCCTAGCGTATCCCATAATGGGCCCTCTTCTCTTGTCGAAGGTACTGCCTCATCGCCAGATCGACCTGAACATATCGGGACAAGGACGAGCTGGTATCATCCATCTGGATTGCCAAATGGGTAGTTAAATTTGAGCAGGCCATTGAGACCACCGACCCATCCGTCGTCATCATCCTCGCCGTCAGACGATGGCTGCCCCTTATGCAGGTCTCTGATCACGCAAGGTACACCACCCAGCCAGTTTCCGTCCTCGCCCTTCGTAATGGTCTCACCCTGTACCCGTATCTCCATGCCCGGGCTGGCACCGGCTCGCCTTTTGCCGTCGATGCTGACCTCGAGCTCACGGCCGCGATTCCGCTCACTAAGACGAAGAACGACCTTGGTGTCCAAGGGGAGGACTAACGGCCTGAAGCTCAGGCTCCTGGGACAGATGGGAGTAATGAGGAGCGAGCCAACCAAAGGATGGACAATGGCACCGCCGGCGCTGAGGGAGTAGGCGGTGGAGCCTGTGGGGGTGCTGACAAGGATGCCGTCGCAGATGGCCTCGGTCAGGAAGTGGTTGTTGACATAGACATCGATCATGGCGAGGTGAGGCTGCCCACCGCGGTGAAGCAGCAGCTCGTTGACAGCGTGGAATGTGGGAGGGACCTTGACGGGCGGCACCCAGTCAGGATTGCTGAGTGCAGCCTCTTGCTCAGCACTCAAGGGCATGAGGCGCAGCCTCTGGTGAGCCTCGGCAGTGGAGGTAGGCATCAGCAGGCCGTTGATGTTCTTGCCCTCGTCATCGTAGACGCCGACCTTGAGGCGGTGGCGCAGGAGGATCTTTGGGCGGGCAGCACCGGTGGCGATGCCGCTTGTGTAGACTCTGGTCCAGGCGTCCTTGTACTCGGCAAACTTCCACTCGCCCAGGAAACCAAGGGTGCCCATGCTGAAGGACAGGATGGGAGGGACGGTCGGGTTGAGGGAGAAGAGGCTTGCGGCGCGCAGGATCGTACCATCGCCGCCAAGGGTGGTGACTAGGTCGATCTTGTTGGGGAAGTGGGTGGAGGGATCGCTGCGAGAGGGTGTATATATGGGGAAGGGCAGGTGGTTGTGGACGCGGGCGGCGATGCGGCTCTCGAAAACGATGTTGATGTCGGGGTAGTTGTCGTGCAGGTGCTGGGCGAAGCGAACGGCATCCTGCACAACCTTTGGGGCATGCAGCTTGGGGATGAGGAGGATGTTCCGCGGAGGCTGCTGCCAGTGAAGCGTGAGCAGGCCTATGGAGGTCTCATGGTACAGCGGGTTGACTCTGTCCGGGAGGGCGGCGACATCTCGAATCTCGCGCAACGGGGCGGACGCCGAGAACAGCCGGGCAGGCGTGCGAAGGAGGCGTGACGGCGTGGACCAGCGTGCGAGTGGCCTCTTGGGCTTGGGTAGTAAGAATGATGGTAATAGACTGCTCATGATGTGGCTGTGGCCGTGGCAGTGGCTAGCCAGGAAGCCCAGGAGCAGGCACGGGCACAGGCACGGGCAGGAGCCCGGCTCTCGTGGCGATCAATATTGTAGCTGGGAGGAGAGGCGAAGGAGAAGGACCAGACATTTCGAGGAGCAGCGACAGCAACTGCGTGTGCGTGTGCGTGTGCGTGTGCCTGGTTTTTTGTGTGCGCGAGATGAGCTAGCAGGCACGAGAGGGCACCTTGCCCATGGTGGTGAAACCGTCGAGACCCGGCATGGCGCTGCGGTAGTGATGTTGGGGCGAGAGAGAGGGGTCGACGTCGAACTCAAGGGCGGGACGAGGGGGAGTTGAGCTCGAGGCCGAAGGAGGAGAAAGCTTGGAGAAGTTTGGAGGAGGCTTTGGTGCTGGAGCCCACAGAATATGGGGCGGGTGTGGTGCATGTACCCAAAGTACCGTTCCTGGTGGAGTGGCTGGTAATTTGCGTTAAGCAGAGACGAGGCTACCATGTGAAGATCTGGTGGCAGAGATGTACCCGATTAACAACTTGGCAGCAGCAGCAGCACCAAGCCCCAAAGCTTCCGTTTCCACAGAGGTATCCACACTAGGAGGGGTCCTGTTCGCGCCGTCTCCAGTCAGTCTCCAGAGTCTCCAGTCTGCAGCCTTGGAGGGTCCGTCCCTTGGCCCTGCCCTTGGCCGGAGCTCACGGAGCTTGAGCCTCTGACATCAACCCACATGCAGGCCACACAGACACCAGACACCAGAGCTTAAGTCTGTTTGGTCTGTCTACCGTCTCGCGGCCCCATGTGATGTGGTCATTCACAACAGGATCAGGATCAGGATCAGGATCTTCTGGCCCTCCTCTCTTCCCTTGTCTTCTTTGTCAGCCCTGTAGCTGGGAGGCAGAAATGCCCCTCCCAGGATGAGGACGAGCCTGCGACCATCACCATCCCACTCAAACTATATCTATCTAGTCTGCGTCCAGTCCCTCCGTCATCGCCATCCTGCTAGCTAGGCTCTACTCAGGCCTTACTCCGTCTCGCCTCCGTCCCGCCGACCCCTCCTCCCCCGTCTTCCCGAGCACGCGACCACGCTCGGCCGTACCTGCACGCTCGACCCGGTCCTGTGGTTAGACAAGTAGCTTGTCCTCACACCGCATTGCATCGCATCCCGACCTGCGCTGGCCCCGTAGCTGTCGCAGGTTGCACCATCCCTTCCTATCCACCCGTCCCATCATGGCAGCCCAGCTGCGCCAGAGGCCCGTCGCTCCGACAGACGAGCTGCCCGCCCCCGAGCTTGCACCACCACTTGCCGACAAGCAGAGGCAACGCGGCCCAGACGTCGCACATCCCTCCGGCAAGAGAAAGAAGAGCCAGCTGACGCAGTGGCTGAGAGGCTTCAGCTTCGTTGCCTACTTCCTGACATGCTGTGTCGCGTACGTGCCTATGCTCATACCTCTACTGCTCCTCCTATTCCTCCTCCGTCTGCCTCGTCCTCGTGTCTTGTTCTGCGTGCGCCATGGCTGATCTGTCCCCGTGTCCAGTATCAACATCACCCAGTTTATCGGCGCACCTCTGTATATCATCAGCCGTGATGTCTACTACGCGTACATGGCCCTGACCAAGGAGTCCTTCGGCCTTCTGATAGCCACCATGACAAAGATCTGGGGCCCCACCACCATACGCATCAGCGGCGATCACTCTGTCGCAGGCCAGATCAAGCGCACCCGCGACGGTCGCGTCCAGTTCTCCTTCCCCGAGCGCATCGTCATGATCGCGAACCACCAGATATACACCGACTGGCTGTACCTGTGGTGGGTCGGTTACGCAAACATGCCACAGATGCACGGCTACATCTACATCATCCTCAAGGAGTCCCTCAAGTATATCCCTGTCATCGGCACCGGCATGATGTTCTACGGCTTCATCTTCATGTCCCGCAAGATGGCCGTCGACCAGCCCAGAATGGCCTACCGCCTCAACAAGCTCAGGATGGCCCATACTGCCCCTGACGGTACCAGCTTCCTCAACCCCATGTGGCTCCTCCTGTTTCCAGAAGGCACCAACTTGTCTGGCAACGGCCGGGAGAAGTCGGCCAGGTGGGCGGAGAAGGGCGGCATCAAGGACTGCAAGCACATGCTGCTCCCTCGGAGCACCGGCATGTATTTCGTCTTGAAGGAGCTCAAGGGCTCAGTGGAATATGTATATGACTGTACTGTCGCGTATGAAGGCATTCCGTGAGTATAATTCCAGCCTTCGCTCTGCGGTTTAAGCAGCTCAGGGACTTTTCTGACTTATACTTCCTCGCCCTCGCAGCCACGGAAGGTACGGCGAAGAATTCTTCAGCCTGTCCAGTACTTATTTTCAAGGCCAGGCGCCCAAATCCGTCAATTTCTACTGGCGCCGTTTCCGCGTCGATGAAATGCCGCTGGATGACGCGGAGAGCTTCGACATCTGGCTGCGGGAAAGATGGTACGAGAAGGACGCCCTGCTGGAGACTTATACGAGCACAGGCCGCTTCCCACGCCTGCCTACGGAGCCTGGCAAGACCGACACCGAGGTGCCGGACTTTATCGAGACTGAAGTAAGGACAAAGCATTGGTGGGAGTTTCTTAGGATTTTCGTGGTTCTCGGCATCTTCGGCCTCCTCGGGAACCTGGTTGTCAAATTCTGGTATAGGATGGCACGTGCCGTTTCTTTATGAGTCTCTTTGTTGCAACATGATCGCGCGAATCACGATACCCACGCGTCCATCGCATGTGATCGTGCACAAATCCCGGGTTTGCGGGTGAAGCACCGCATGGTTTATTGGAGTTTGTTAG
The DNA here is from genome assembly GCA_023242295.1 of Diaporthe ilicicola. Classification (NCBI taxonomy): domain Eukaryota; kingdom Fungi; phylum Ascomycota; class Sordariomycetes; order Diaporthales; family Diaporthaceae; genus Diaporthe; species Diaporthe ilicicola. The sequence goes on along the minus strand of JALPVH010000142.1, from coordinate 24,430 downwards.
GCAGCTGGAAGAAAGAGTCCAGATAAGGAGGACACTGTTCAGTTGGGAGTTGCTGGAATACCACTCTTTCATGTCGTTTGGATCGCGGCTTAACTACATTGATTCTCGAGAACATCACATGTTCCGGTCCATCTGCTGTATGAATCAGAACACCAATACCACCACCGCAGTCCACCCTCCTAACCAAGCGATACAGCGAGCCCAGAATGACAAAAACCTTGACGACTCTGGCTGCCGGGCCCTCGCTTGCCTTTGTGGGGTTGTTGTTTTTTAACGGGGGGGCCTCTTTGCTATTAAGCAAGAGCTACTGCTGTCCCTTCTCGGTTAGGAAGTGAAATGGGTGGCTCGAAGACCACGCAAACTGCGATCTGCCGCTGAACGCGTTTTCCCCAAGATACGCGAAAATTCATGCAAAGACGTGTTACACGTTCCTGTGTATCCCGACTATCCGGTTATCAGTCAAAGCTTGATTGGACTATGTATTGTATGATTCCTTTCTGAGACGGTTTGGTCGAGTAATAAGGTAAAAAGGACCGGATATAAAAGTTTGCCTAGAATATGCAATCGGCATACATGGCGGTCGAATGACACGCTTGCTGATATTAGATCAGAGTCTGGTCTATGTTCACCACAGCATCCAGCTCTGCCAGCTGAAGTTTTGACCGGTTTGTCCTGTTCCCTATAATCGCAAGAAGAAAAGAGTCGTTGACCACATTATGTATAGTGAACCAGTAAGAAAACTCCCGCAGGGGCCTTGGCCACCTGCTGGTCGAAGAAACGGCGGCTGCAAACAGGGCCCCCCCCCGGGGGGAGAAGGCGAAATTTGATAAAAGGGTCCAAGGACCGAGCGGCTCGGTCTGAGACGTGCGTGTTCAACCACACGCGGAGGAGAGTTGATGGTAGACCACGACGAACAAGATGGACGCCAAGGGTGTGGGCCCTGGGGGATCTCATCCCCGCCTCCTAGGCCATTAGAGGAGCAACAGTGACGACGACCCAGTGTACAGCAGCCTTCTCGTCCTTCAATGGCGTCCAGTGCGCGACGAATTTCTCGTCGCCCCTGAAGATGGCCGACCGCCGCGTCTGCAGTCGCAGCTCCGTACTGACAGGCATGCCGACCCTGATGGCGTTGCGCACCCTGGCCTTGTACTCGGACTGCTTCGCCATCATGTTGAGGCCGAAGAACCTGAACACATCGCTGCCGGCGACCATTGTGCCGGCCATGTTGGCCGGGTTCAGCATCTCAAGGATGCCTTCTGAGTAGAAGTCGATTACGAAATTGCTGGCGCGGATGACGAGATACTGGCAGGAGTCAGCTGGCTTTCTTTCTGGTGCTGGATGAGAGAGGGTTGAGAGCCACAGAGGCTGGCTGTGCTCGCGAGCAACTGGATGACCGACCTTGGAGTACGCGGTATAAAACTCCTTCATCTGCGAGTTTAAATCCTGTCCCTCCATCCGTCCCAACACGCCGTTTTCCATCCCAGCATCCATCTGCGGTATGTGGACGTTGCTTCCGTTCTGACGCACGCCCAGTGCCTTGAGTATGGTCTTGCGCGCGGACGGCTTCGTGTTCTGGGGGTGTCCTGGCAGTGGCTTGTTCTCTGGCTGTTCGGCCTCGGGTGTGGAAGACGTTGACAGCACCTTCAGGACGTCAACGTTGCTGTGGATAGTGGTCGAGCAGTTCACCTGGCCGCCAATGAAGAATTCGACCTTGCCTCGGTGGTTGTAGAGCGGTGCTGGCGGCGTCAAGGTCAGCTATGCAACACAAACAGTCTCCTCGAGGGGCCGCTCGACAGGGCGGTGGAGGCAAATCAGGTACGTCAGTCGCAAACCTCAGGACTCACCGACGTATAGCAGGTTCCAGAACGGATCGCCATTCTTCTTGTAATTCAACAATAGTTCTACGGATTCTTTTTCCTCGTTGATGGCGGTTTTGAGGCGCTGGACTGGCTGCCTGTCGGTGTGGGCGCCTTGCAGGAAGCGACAGTTGCGGGGGACACTGCTCAGAGGCACTCGAAATCAGCAACGACTGCATGCAGAGGGACAAAAAGGGCTGGTGCGCGTAACGAGTTCCCACACACACACGGGAGAAGTATTCGGAAGTCGCTTACATCTCGTTGCGTGAATATCCAGTGGTTTTGACGAAGCCGTCGGAGGCAAAAACGATCGGGCTATGCGCATATCAGCTTCTCACGTTACGGGGCCCAGATTCATCGGGTGAGGGCTCACTTGTCTGCAACCCGAGGGTTTGTTAAACAAAAGCAGTCCCCAAGCCCCTGGTACTTGAACCTGTCTGTGGCGAGCGCCCTGGTTGCGCTCAGGGCCATCTGATGCCTCACAAAGCGCGGATAGATGTCTTGGAAGACCAGCGTCTCGATCTGGTCCTGCAGGTCGGTGAAGACGGTCTCCATGGAGGGGAATGCGCTCGAAATGAGTGTCTTCATCTCCTTGTGGGCCCTCTTGAGGAGAGCGCCATTGACGTTGATCTGGAAGGCTGAGCCGGGGCTTATGAACTGTTTATGGATGAAAGCCATCTGGCCGGCAAGGTTGTTCAGGGTGGTCCTGTACTCGTCGACCTTGGACAGGAACTCGACATTTTCGGCGCAGAGACGACTCTCGCTGAACTTGAGCAGCTGGTAGGCGGTCGTGGGGTTGTGCAAGACGACCTGGAAGATGTCGGAGCTGAAGAAGTCGGGCATGCTTTGCGAGGCGGAGCTCTTGGCGGTCCTGCCCGAGACGGAGTTGCGGACGGAGCGGACCGAGACGTCGTCGTCGCTGAATCGCCTCCGGATGGGGCCACCCGGGATGGTGTCGCGGGCAGCCGACCCGATGCCGTTGCTGCGCGAAGAGTAGTCGTTGTACATGCCATCGTCGACACTCCTGTACGTCTTCTGGTGGGCCGGGCGCGACGGGGCGGGCGGGATGGTGGTCCTGTCTGCCAGGGGCTTCTTGGACTCGGCATCCTGGTACATCTGGAGGTGGTCGAGGATCGGGGTTCTCAGGCCCTTGTAGTCGCGGGCAAGAGCTGCCGTCCTGGAGCGTGCCGCACGGGAGCCCCGCGAAGTGTTGCTGGCGATGCTGCTGGCCCTGCCTTCCTTGTTGCGCAAGCTGGGGTTGTTGACATGGGCCGATGGGGGGCCCCGTCTGGATTCGTACGAGTGGGCCGCGCGGTGTTGGTAGGCGAGCCGATCATCATAGTCGTCGTCGTTCTCATCTCCGTCTTCGTCGTCATGAAGGTGGTGATGGTGGTGGTCACCATTCACGTCGTCTTCGTCGTCCTCGTCTTCGAAGTCGTCGTACACGACCCTCCGGTGCTGGCTCGGCTTGTGTTGCGCGATGGGAGGTGGTGTCGCAGAGGGCGCGGGGGGTGGAAGGGGGGACCTTGGCCGTCGGGTGCTGGAGCCCTTGGGGCTTCGCTCGTCGCCGCTCTCGACGCCGTCGTGGGCCGTCTGTTCGACGCCCTCGACAATGACAGGGTGCTGGGGACGGGGCTCCTTCAGCTCGGGAAGGGGCTTGTCCACGAGCGACGGAACGCCCACGCTGGCGCTGCCGGGCCGTGACGAGTGCCGGAGAGGGATGTCGACCGACCCAAAGGTCTCGGATGTGTCTCTGGCGTGGCGAGGCGAAGACTTGTCAGAGGGAGGGGCGTGTCCAGCACGAGAGCCGGCCTTGCTGCGCGGCAGATCGTTGGGATCGACGTCGCCCCTGGACCGCACGGCGGTGGTGGATGCGGCGGTGATGAGACCGGCACCATTGGCACCATTGGCACCATTGGTCTGGCCATGGCCTTCTGTCTCCCGGATGTCTGCCATCTGGTCTAGGGTGCTGCCGTCAAAGTCCCTTTCCTTGAACCTCAGGGGCCTGGACGGGGAGAGACCGCCTCCAAAGACGCCGTAGCTTGCGTCGCTGTTGGTCCTGGTCAGCACGGAGCGGGTAGTGACCGAGTAGGGCTCCTCGAACTCGGCGCTGTCGGACCCGTCGTCCCACTCGAAATCGGCTATAGTGTTCTTAGCAGCGGTGATGGCGCCGCGGTCCACGTGTGGGAGGATTCGGTCCAGCAGCTGGTCATGGTCGCTGGCCATCATGGTGGCGTGGACGCTGGTCGGAAGGGAAGGGGGGTGGGACGGCTGGACTATTAGACTTGGGCGCGCGCACGCAGCAAACAACAGCCTCTGCGAAACCTGGTTTCTGGTCCTCAAACTCGATGCTCGCGTTGCATCAAGATCAGGGGCGCCGCATCGGTGACGATCTGGGCAAATAGGGCGAGCTCTTTGAGGAAAATCTCGCGCCCCCCCGTCACGGCCACGGCCGCGGCCACGTCCACCGGCTTCAGAGCTCGCAAGCATCTCCATGAAGCTCTTTGACATTTCGACATTGAACCCTCCCAAATGTCGTGCGTGCCTTGTCCCTGCCGACCTCCCACGTCCTAGTCCCTGTTCCCTGTCCAGGCTGTCCGGGAGGAGCCCCGTCCACTGGAGGTGGGGGTGGGGGGGGTCAACTTTTCATCTCGCCGCGGGTCATCCTGCAGGCAGCACACAGGCACAGAGAGCCCTCTGGTTATTATTAGGCAGTTCCTGGCAGTTCAGGTCAGGTCAGGTCAGGTCCAGGCGAGTCTTCCAAGGTTCTGGGCGGGGGCCGAGTGTGATGCGAGGGGGAGGGGCGTGGTCCGTCCGGGCCAGTGATGGGATGGGATGCAAGAGCTTCTGCACACGGTATGGTATGGTGCTGGGGCTGGAGTCTTGATCTCATCATTCTCGGCTTGGCCACGATGCAGCTTCGGGTTGTCCTGGGTATGCACCATGGGATGGTGTGTAGTGGTGCATACATACAGACCTACATGTAGTACCGAGTGCTGGGTAGTACTGAGGTATCGGGGCGGTGGCGGTTTGCTGCTTGCGTCTGTGTGTGAGCCAACTAGACAGTGATAACAGATCCCTCCTCTTCACCTCTCTCTGCTCACCCAGTCCCCAGTCCTGCTCCCGCCCCTGCCCCTGCACCGGAGGCTAATTTCCTGCTTTTGCACAGGAGAAGCTCAGGAACGCCATCCGACGGGTCCATCTCCCGCACCAGGAACCCAGAGTGCAACGGGGCAGGACTCGAAAATCTGGGTAGACGGTTTGCAAGGGCCCCCGTACTTTAGCTGCTGTGGCGTGTGACCGTGTGTGTGACTTGACCTCCGAGTCTCACCGTGGGATGATACCCCTGTGAGATAACATCTCTCGGAATATTGTCCATCTTTTTCGAAAACATAACCTGCTGTCCTGTAGATATAAACTTGCATATAGCCCCCCATTGTTTTCTGCAGGCAGGATACCCTCCGTGGCGTGTGACAGGACAACTGACTGTATGCCAGTTATTAGATTCCGCCGCGGTGCACAGGACCCGGATCGGATGGGTCTTTTTAACTCCTTCTCCACACAATTTCATTACTCTTGCACATGTACACACACACACACAAACATGTATCTATCATGCGCAGGGCCCCATCAAGGGTCCGTTGAGAACATGGCCCCTCCCAGTGTCCCCTTGGTTGTGCACCTGGCCAAGCGTTGCGGCACGAGTAGGCAACCCAATCTCATAGAGGGCTCCATCTGCATTTTGCCTTTTGCCCGGCCGTGCGGTGTCGACTCGAGTCGCAGCTTTCCTTCACACGCTGGCACCCAGTTACTACTCACGTGCTACTGTACCTACGGTAAGCTCATCTCGGTGACAAATGAATCGACCGATGCCCAAACACTATATATAGCCCGCCTGGCGTGGCTTCGCAGTCTGCTGAATCGTCTTCGGCATCCATCTCTCAATGGAGGAGCCTTCGTCAACAGCTGGGGATTGCGCATCACACGATGACGTGCCTCGCTTGTGATCATCGTCAAAGACGATCTCCCCTTTCAATGGAATCATTTTGGTGTGTGTGCTTGGGACGATCCTGCAGATCTGCAACAGCAGATCCGGGTCCGCAGGCCGGAGCCATGGCATAACCGAACTGCTGCTTTACTACTACTACTGTGTATACTAGTTGTGCAGTCTACTGATCTACCTACTTTGGTATATATGCCGTGCCGTTTCCTGTATAGGAATTAGCGACTGTCTGTCGTATACAAACAAACCTTGAAACACACACATACTGACACACACACACATACACACACACTTTTCTACCCACCACGCATCTGTCGCATGTGTGTGATGCACCCTTGGCTTTGCTCGAGCACGTTGCAGCGCCGCTGTGGCTTGTTTTGGCCCCCAAGCCATCAGCCGGTGGACGCAGGGCTGGCTGTCGGGCCAAGAAGGAGGTGCCGATCTTGGGCAATCTCCCCATCATTGCAGTACATCAGATGTCCACCCGAGTTATGGCCTAGAAGCCTGCCCTTGCACACACACCTTGGAACCGGGTGGTGGGGGAGGGGGGGCAAACGCATACGATGAGCTTGTGCCCCTCCAGCCCTCCCCCCTTCTCAACCCCTAAAGGCTCCCTTACGCAGCAGAACGATCGGGAGGGCTTCCTTCTTTTACGGCGTTGTGCGGGTGGCGGACGCGATGCTGACAAAATGTTCCCCTTCCCGAGGCGTGGCCCGCTCACCTCGGCTATCGAACCGGAAAGGTGTCCCTCTTGCGAAGCTTCTTCTGAACGGCCGCACACGATATGCACGACACTGCGCATATAGAATAGTCGACAATAATCAGGCGCGGGTAGTCGCTCGTCCGTAGTCCGTGCGTCGGCGATAAGCCAGTCTCAAAAGACCGCAGACATCAGAATCTTTGGCACGCACTTCTGCAGAGAACGACGGCGATCATTCCATTATCAATAACAACCAGGGGAAACGACCTGTCTCCTGTCCGCACAAGGGCAATCGGCCCGGGAGAGGCGGCCGCCCGGTTCGAGAGCCCTTGTCTTCTGCCTCCCCCAGAGCAGGGGGGGGGGCCCATCGCAAGAAATCGTCCCACTCGCAGTACCACCCTGCACGACGATCGAGATGAGCAGGCCAAGTCGACAGGGGCCACCAGGGGCCCCCAGGGGCCCCCAGGAGCACTCGTGCATGTCCCGCATCTGTCACAATATAACGGCCGGACCAGACTATACCCCATCAGCACATCTGCAGCACAGGGACGATTTTGGATCTCTGTAACAATGTGAGATCTGAGAGAGTAGCAGATCAGATCTGTGACGGTTTTCGACCGTGACCCATACCGGATCCCCTTCCCGCAACTCAATGGCCTCTTCCCGAGCTTGTCCCATCTGGGCCTGTGGCTTCAAAGTTGAGCACGCCAGGAACTGCCCCCGTCCACCACGAGACCCTGCCTGTGGGTAAAGTTGAAACATAATTTACCAGAGCACCTGAACATGCAAGCCATCTACCGGGCGCTACCTGGGTAGCGTCAACGGATGTCGCAATCATCACAGTTTCATTGTCTAGCATACCCGGTACAAAACAGTCTTGACAGGAGTAATTATGCCGACGTTGATTGATGCCGGTGGTGTCGGCGATGGGTAATGTGTGATGCCACCATCCCTCAGAAATGAAATCCAGCTATCAGGTACGAGTGATCATTATACCGTCATGTATAAATTGCGATCTGGGTGTTTTAGGCTTCATCGGGTAGTATTGAGCGCCCTCGTATTTAAGACCCGATCGATATTACGCCTTAGAGGACGTGCTTCTCCAAACATCGATGAGGGCTACTAGTTACATCCCAACCAAAAAGTTACGCGTATTAAGCCACCACGTCGAATTAATTTGACATTGGCACAGCGAATGACTGGTAGTACGATATACTACCGGGCTCCTTTTCTCTCGATCTGAGCCGGTGGAATTAATGTAAGCATAGGCTTCATTAACTTGTTAGCAAGCATTAGACTAAGACTCAGAGAGAAAAGCATGGCTTCTTTTTGTATATAATATTGAGCAAATAATAAAGCAAGCAGATTTGCTAGTAACATTATGTATAATCTAACAAGATAACGTTAAAGCAAAGTAGAGGTATAGCACTTAAGAGATCCTTAGGTCCAGTAGTTAGTTACTCGGTCTACGGTCACCAGTAAGCATGCCAAGCAAGGTACTAATTTAACCTTCGTCTTAATATTTTAATCCTCCTATTATCTGCTTCGGAGTATTAAGCATAGACTAGCTAAGGGGCGCAGGGCAAGGGCGCTCCTATTAACAATAGCATCGATACACATATTATTAGTTGGGCTAGGGGGGCCCAGAGGTGCATATATATAAAAGAAAATAGTAGGCAGAAATAACTCGATTAATTAGATTTATAGTTATTATTAAGTTAAAGCTATTACTAAAAAGGTAATAGCTATAGGCTAATTTATAAAAAGCGTTTTAGCCGGACTATTTATCGGGCCGATAGATTATAGCTAACTAATTAACTATACCCGCTATAGCTAACTATTACTATTTCTATATTAATAATCTTTTAATTTAGCTATAATCGATTTATTACTAAATAGCTTAAAAATACTTTTTTCTTTAAATCGATATAATAAATTATATAACCTTATTTATTAATTATTTATTTAATTTATTATATTTAATATAGCCTTTTATTTAAATTATTAACTTATTTATATTAATTAAGCGTTTTAATACCTTATTTAATAAAGCTTTTATTATAATATTTATAGGGTTATTATTACTATTAATTTATTTAATCTTATAAATCTTTTATTACTTATATATTTAATATAAGGCTATAATATTAATTATTAGCCGCTTTTCTTTTATTATATTTAGCTTAATAAGGTATTTATATAGTAAATAGAAATTTTTATAAATAATAAAGAAAATTAAAAAAAGGTTTAATTAATTAATAATTAGCTATATTATTAATAAAAGTATTATACTAATATTAAAGCTATTAGCTATATTATAAATCTTTAATATTAATATATTTTTAATAATTTATTAATATTTTATAAAAAATTAATAAAATATATTACTATATATCTTATATTATAAAAAATTAATATTCTTTTTTTTATTAATAATAATTATTATATAACTAATTTATAAATTAAGGTTTTAATTATTAATAAAAGATTTATTTATAAAAATTATTAGGGATATTATTATTAAATCAATTAAAATATATTATAGCCCTTATTTTAAATTAGCCTTTTATTATTTTAGCTATTTATTAAATTTATTATAATTATTATAATTTAGTTTTTAGGCTTATATTATAATAAAAAGGTTAAAAGCGGCTTTTAGCTAATAAATTAACGCAATATAGGCTTTATAAGCTTATTAATAAAAGTATTATTAAAGGTAATTATTAAAATTTATATTAATTAGCTTAAGCTTAATACTTTAACCTTTTTATTTTATTTTAATAATATTATTAAAGGCTATTATTAATTTATAGCTATTAAAATCTAATAGCTATATAAGGAAAAATATAATTTTTAGCTTATATTTAATTTTCGCCTTTTAAATCTTTTTTTCTTTAATAACTAAAAATAATAGGCTTATAATAATAAAGATATTATTAATTTATATTTTAATTAGCTTAAATAAATCTTTTTTATTATTTATAACTAAAAGATATAGGTTATAGCTAAAGATTATTATTTTTAACTTTTTATAATAATACTTATAATATATTATTTATTAATATATATCTATTTTAATAATATTATAAAATAGTTTAATTAGTTATATAATTATTCCTTTAAAATATTTTACTTTTAATTCTTTTAATAATTAAGCTAAAATTATTTATAATAATTTATTTTTTAATTAAAGATAGGCTTATATAATATTATATAGCTTAAGGGTTTTTTTTTTATAAAAAGAAAGGCTATAATAGCGATAATTAATTATTAATTAACCTATTAAATTATTAATAATTAGGTTAAAATAAATTTTTTTTTATTATTATTATAGCCTTAAATTATAAGTTTTAATTTCTTATATAGCTATTTAGCTTTATTTTTAATTTTATAAATTATTTAAGCTTTAAATAATTAGGTTTTATTATAAAGGTTATAATTAAAGCGTTTAAATCGGAAAATATTATAGATAATTAAATTATTAATCTTTTAATTATCTAAATTTTTAAATAAGCTGCTATTAATTATAATTATATCTTTATATTAAAGCTTAAAAGATAAGATATAATTATTTTTTTCTTTTTAAATTATTAAAGCTTTAATAATAAAAGGTTATTTTTTAAGCTATTTTTATTTTTATAGTAATTATTAGTAATTAATTATAATAATAGCTTTTTAATTAAAAAAAGGTTTTAATATTATTATAATAATTATATTTTTTATAAGGCCGTTACCGCTTTTATTAATATCGGCCTTATTATAAATAATCTTATTGCTTTTAATAATAAGCTTTTTTAAAAATACCGGCTATATATTTTTATTATATAGGTATAGGTATATATAGGTTAATTTAAACCTTATAAAGCTATTTAAAAAGTTTAAAGTAAAGTTATAGCTATTAATAGTAATTAATTTAAATAGGCTTTATTAATTACCCTTTTTATATTATATTTAAATTTTACTTTAAAGCGGAAGGCTTAATATATTAATTATATTAAAGCTATTTTTTATATAAATTACCTTATTAATCTAACGTTTTATAAAAAGTTTTTAAAAGGTTTTTATTACTTTCTTTATAGCTTCTACTTATTTTTATATAAATAATATAGATAATAAATTTATTAATATTTATAAATAAATATTAAATATTAATAATATTAAAATAAGGCTATTAAAGCTAAAAGTATTATTTATAGCTTTAATTATTATTTATAAAATCGCTTTAAGGCTATAGCAATTTAATAACTTAATAAAAAGAATTTTATATATATAACAAAAAGGTTTATAATATCTTTTAACTTTTTCGATTAATTAATAAGCTTTTATAAAAATCTACTTATAGCTTATTTTTATTAATTTTATTTTATTATAAAATTTAATTAATATAAAATTTATTCCGGTATTATAAGAAATTTACTTTAAGGAATTAATATATATATTAATTTATATTTAATATAAGGCTTTCTATATATCTTTTATAAAAAGAAAGATAAGGAATTTAGCTATTTAAAAAAAGGTTATTATATTAATTATATATAAAATAAGCTTTAAGTTTAAATATATTATATTTATAATTAATTTATAATTAAAATTATAATTATCTTTTAATATAAATTTAAATCTTTTAAGTATTAAGTTATAAAGTTAATAATAATAATAAAACTTATTTATTATAATTAATATAAATATATCGAAATTATAGCTTAAGTTTTATAAAAGCCGGGCTAATTAATTTATTAATAAATAATTAAAATAACGGTATAAATAATATAGCTTAATTTTTATAAAAAAAATACCGGCTTTTTATTTTAAAATAAAAAACTATAGGTAACCTTATTTATATATAATAAAGTATATCTTTTTATAGCTATCTTTATTATATTAAACTATTTTATTTATAATATTATAAAAGAAAATACCTAATTTATTTATATTTTAAATATAAAAAAGAAAAGATATTAAAGCTTTAATTATATAAAATATAATTAATTTAATTAATATTTTAATTATAATAATATTAATAAATATTAATTTAAAATCTTTTTTAAATTTAATAAATACTTTACCGGCTTATAAAAAGTTTATTATTATTATTAAATTATCTTAATAAAAGGTAAAATACTATTTATAGCTAGCTATAAAGAATTCTATTATATTAATATCCGGAATAATATTTTAAAATCTTAAATATAAATATTACTTTTTAATTATAAATTAATTAATAAATATATTTATATTATTAGCGGCTTTTTCTTTAAGGGTAAGGGTATAAAAAAAGATATTATTTATTATAAATATTATTATTTTTTTATTATTAATATAAATATTTTTATTATTATTATTAAAAGTATTTAATTTTTTTACTTTATAGCCTTTATAATTAATAATATAAGCGGTTATATTTTAATTTATTATAAATTAATTATAATATTAATATTATATAATAAATTAGCTTTATAATTATTATCTTTTTTTAAAGATATATTTTATTAATTAATAACCTTTTTTATTATAAATAAAGCACCTTTTTTTTTAAGCTAATAACTATTAATTTAAGATTTATTAGTAATAGCTTTTTCGAAATAATTATTTTTAAAATAAAGCTTTAAAGCCTTTTTAATAATTATTATTATACCGATAATTAAGATATATTACTTCTACTTTATTATTAGCCTCTTTTAAATTTTAAATAAAGATATTCCGGGTTTTTTAGATAAAGTAAATATTAAAGTAAAATTTAAAATTTTAAAATAGCTTTTTATATAATTTTACTAATATAAAAAAAGCTACTTTAAATTCCGCTATTTTAATATAAGCGTAAATAACTTAATTATAAAGGATTTTATTACCTTTATAGCTAAATTTAAATATTTATTAATATAGCTATAATTTCTTAAAAAGAAAATAAAAAATCTTATAAAGGCTTTTATTAATATTATTTCTATTATTTTAAAAGGTTTAAAAGGTTATTTATATTTAATTATTATAATATTATTATTAATTAATATTAATATTAAAGTATATTTTTAGCTTATAATAGGCTATATTAAAGGTATTATTATAGCTAATATAATAAATAAAATAATTTATTATATAGCCTTTAAAGATTTTTAATAATATTATATAAAATTAGCTAAGTTTTATTTTATTATACTTATAATAAAAAAGAAAGATTTATAATTTATTATTAAAAAGGTTATATATTTCTTTACTTTATTTATAATTATTATTTTAACTTTTTATAAATTTTAAAATTCTTTTAAAATTAAATCTTTTATTAAAATAAAGCTAAGGAAAAAGATATTAGTAAGGGTTATATAATATTTCTATTATTATAAATATTAGATATAATATTTCTTTTTAATAATATAAAATACTTATTATTTATAATTATTAATATTTATAAGTTTTTTAATTTTTTTTTTAAGGGTAAAATTCTTATAGGATAATAGGATTATATATAAATTAGTTTACTTTTTTATATACTTTTTTTTTTATTTATAGAAAAGGAGGAAGGGCCTAAAAAGAAAAAAGAGCTTAAAGCGGAAAAAGAGCTTAAGGAGAAGAAAAAGCTTAAAGGAGGTAAAGCTATTCTTAATATAGTTTTTACTACTTATAATAAAATAATAAAGGGCTATTTTCCAGCTATTAAAATAGAAATATCTTTAAGTTAATATTATAAAAAAAGCTAAATACCGGTTAAGGTTAAGGTTAATTTTTAATAAAGATAATAAGTTATTCCGGGTTATATAAGGCTTAATTATTTTTTATATTAAGAAATATTTATTATTATTTTTAAAAGAAATATAAATCTTTATTTATTTTTATTATACCTTAAAGTTTTATATCTTTTTATTTAGGGCTTATTTTAAAGAAAAGTAGGTTATAAAGTTATTTTTTAATTCTCTTATTATTAATTTCCGAATAAATTTTTTTTTTTAAAAAACTACTTTTAGTTTATAAGTTTATTATAGCTTAACAATACCGAATATCTTTATAATTTAATTTTTAAAGTTATTTTAAAAGTAAATAAAAAGAATATTATTAATAGCTTTACTTTTCCGAAATATATCTACCTTATAAGCAAGGTATATAATAAGCTTTATAAGGGATTTCTTTTTTAATTTTATAATTAAATTAATAAAGGTAGGGTTTATAGCTTTTTATTTAAAAAATTTAATCTTTAGGTAAGCCCTTTTAAATTTTTATATATATATCTTTTTCTATTTATTATAAATAGGATTTATAAATACTTTAAAAGAAAATATTTTTAAAATTTTTTATTTTTAAGGAATATTATAATATTTATTATTATAGCTTATAACCGGCTTAATAAATTATTTACCTTTAAATAATAATTTTTAATAAGCGAAAGTATTATTATATAATTTAATTAATAGAATTATTTCTTTTCTAAATTAATTAAAGGAAATAATAATTAATAATAATTACCGCCGGTTATTTAAAGGGAAGGGTAATTATTTAAAAAAAAGGAAAAATAAGTAAAATTTATTATAATATTTTTATTATTATTATTATTAGCGGTAATAATAATATTAATACTTATAATATTAATAATAATAAAGAAAAAGAAAGAAAATAAAGTAAATAATAATAAAGAAAGGTATAGGTTATAAAAAAAATATAAAATATAGTAAAGTTTTTAATTAAATTTATATAAAAATAACAGTTCTAAGTTTTAAAGGTATATTAATATAATAGAGATAAATTAGATAATAATATTAGCTAAATTATCTTAAATATATTTTAAGCGTTATAAATTATTTAATAAAATTAAATCGGTTATTTTTTCGGCTAACCTATAGTATATTTTATATAGAGGAAAATAAGGTTTTTATACCGATTAAGGTTTTTTTTCGGTTTTAAGCTTTTAAAGGTTTCGATTTATATTTATTATAAGGGTAAAAAGAAAAGATTAAGGGAAAAAAGGGTTAAAGGAATATTTAAAAAAGAAAGGGTTAAGGGAAAAAACGTTTTTAATTATAGCGTTTTTTTTAGCTTAGGCTAAAGAAAAGGTTAAAAAAGGAAGGGATTATAATATATAACTATAATAGCTACTTAGCAGGTTAATTAAAAGGAAAGGCTTATCGAAAGAAAATCGATAATAGAAAAGGTAAATATAATAAAATATATTAAAGGTTATAAATATTTTTATTAATAGTTTTTTTATATAAGGGAATTTAATAATAGTTATAAGTAGTAGCTAATAGCTAATTTTAGTATTTTCTAGATATAGGTAATAGCTATTAAACTTAAAAATATTACGATTTTAATATAGAAATTATTATTTAATTAATATAGGTTAAAGCTAATAGTAATAAGCCTATAATTAATAATAATTAAGGTTTACCTTTTTAACCTTACTATTAAAGATTGCTAAATAATTACTAATTAATATTAGTTAAGCTAGGGGGGCTTAAGGGTATATATATATAAAAGAAAATAATAGGTAGAAACGATTTAATTAATTAGATTTATAGTTATTATTAGGTTAAAGCTATCGCTAGAAAAGCAATAGCTATAGGCTAGTTTATAGGAAGCGTTTTAGCCGGACTATTTATTGGGCCGATAGGTTGCGGCTAACTAATTAGCTATATCCGCCGCAGCTAATTGCTGCTATTTCCATATATATTGCATTATTTCCGCGGGACCAATTCATAATAATCCTAGAATGCCGAAACAAAAGCGCGAAGTTTTCACCACAACAAGTTCTGAGATTCAGGATACGTACATCCGTTTTGCGGGGCAGGAGCTTCGAGCTTCGGCGTCAATCATGGATACAGCCGTGCCGGGGCTCATTCGGGACCGGGCGTGCCGGGGCCAAGGTGGTACCGGTAACATATATGCGCCTAGCTCCTTGAGATTAACAGAATTTCCTATTCAAGGCTGACTTTCCGCTTCTCAACTTTGGTAAATTTATTTATTAGCAAGCTCTACCATATTACAGCAATATGGTATTGCTCTGATCCGTTGAGCGGCAGCCCTCCTCCCCCCTCCCACCCCCCAACTGCTAGTCCTTTGGCACGGTACGTAGTATATAAGTGATAGCTACGGTAATGCTCTCGGCATTACAACGTCCTTCTTTTGGTGTTAATAGCGCAATAGGCTATCTCGTTCTGTAACATCCTTGAAGGGGGCCAAACAGGCATATAGTTTTCCTCCTGTGAAGTGGCGGATTATCCGGTACTATGCGGAGCGTACACTTTTTTTCAACAAACTTCAAACTTTAGGTGATAATTGTTATACCGATTGATATCTAGTTTACACCAGCTGACGGTATTCAAGCGTATTGGTAGGTAGACATGGAGGCACACAATGACGTAATAGTTAGATGTGTAAAGATTGGCCATCAACTCTTGGGTTAATTGCTTCGAGACAATACTTGTCCAGCTCTCTCTCTCAGCATCGCACCATGCATGTGGTTTCCCAGGTGACATTTCCCATCGAGATGCCTTCGACCACCGCGCCTGCCGCTCTATCCACGCTGCGCGTGAGCAGGCACTTGATTCCCTCACACGGCCGCCTGCCAAACAGCTCCATCCTACAGAAGCCTCTCTTAATCTATCACTCTGTGTTTGCCAATCCCTCCGCCTCGGCCATAGAGTCGCACCTGACCTCGGTGGGCGTCGTCGTGCCCCAGTGGCGCTACTCCATGTATCCCACCAGCCACTTCCACAGCAACACCCACGAAGTCCTCTGCATCAGCTCCGGCAGCGCAAGGCTGTGTTTTGGGGGGGGGGAAGAGAATCCCGAGCGTGTTGACCCTGTCGTCCAGGCCGGAGACGTCATCGTCTTGCCAGCAGGCATGGCCCACCGGCTGCTGGACGACACGAGTAACGGCTCGACTTTTCAGATGGTCGGCTCGTACCCGAAGGGATACGACTGGGACATGTGCTACGGGAGGGAGGGAGAAGAGGGAAAGGTCAGGGGCATAGCGAAGGTGCCGTGGTTCGACAAGGACCCCATCTATGGCGGGCAAGGCCCTGTGCTTGATGTCTAAGTCGACATGGTGATCACTGTGAGGACTTTGGTTGTCACTCAGGTGCTTCTAGCAGTTGCGCTTTGACAGAAACGCATGGCAAACCCTCCACGTCCACGGTCAAGTAGCATTTGTGCATTGGTAATAGTCAGAGCCAGCAATTCCTCGACCAAGCAAGGTCATCTGTCCCTGTGCAGAACAGGCAATACCGACTTCTGAGAGCTCTAGAAGCACCTATCCATAGCTCGCCCGGCCCTGACGAAGTGCGATCGATCCATGAGCCTGTGTCGTCAACCGAGCCGGGAATGAGCAGCAGAAGCGAAGTCAAACTTTGAACAGTAGCCCAACACAACACGATTCTCCCATAATTCAACAAGTCTCCAGGAGCACACCTCCGCCGACCACCCCCGATCTGGGCCCGCCGGCCGACTCATATTGTCAACCACTCCAACAAATGTCCAAGTCACTCCTCATCAAGTCTGCCTGCCTCCCACCCAGATTCGCCATTTCTGTACTGCCACCATTCACCTTCTGTTGCAGCTGTTTCATCGTGGTACGGCCCTCGAGAATCAGAAGAGCTGCTGCTGCCTCCGCTGGGCCTTCATCCACTTGTACTGGTTCTCGGGTGGTAGGCCTTCGGTGGCAACTGGCTCAGAATACACCTTGCCTGTCGAATCCTCGTAGACGTGAGTCATTTCAAAGTGGGTTTTGAAGGACGACTGGCAGGTCTCCTCAAGTTTGTGTAGCTTGGCCTGCTCGGGCGACACGATGAGGCCGTGGTGAAAGCGTAAACTACGCTTCGGGTCTCCCCTCTCCTGTCCCCGTGGCATCTGCCCCCTTGGACGGTTGGGCCGCTGCTTCTGGCGCTCGTCTGCCTTCTCTGCCTCTCTCTCGGCCTTGCTCATGGAGGACTCCTTAATCCGCTTCACAATCCGCTTCACAATTCCGTCGAGGAAGGTCTCCAAGATTTTTCTATCGCTGAGGACCTGGGCAAGCTCTTCTGAAGCGCTGAGGCCTGAGACCTTCCGGATCGAAGAATCGGCCGGCGTGTTGGGATCAGACACACCAATGTTGGACACCAGCTGACTGTTGGAGAGCGCAGGTGAAGGCGGAGGGCTGCAGGTATCTGAGCGAGGGGGCGTAGGAATATCAGAAGGGCAATGATCGCTTGAAGGGTGGGCTAGAACAGGGTCAGATCGTTCCTCATCGCTGGAGTCAGCATCGCCTTCATCGTCCGACCAAGATATAAAGTCATCGTCTCCCCACTCGGAGCACGAGTCGGAGCCGGTGCGCTCGATTACCCAGTCACCAGTCGAATCGCCCTGGGTGGTCCAGGTTCCGGCCTCCGAAACGGCATCATTGGCGTGCACGACCCAGCCCGACGTGTCCTCGTTTGTCAGTTGTCCCTGATCAGCGTAGTATTGCGCCCTCATCTCATGCCAGGTTGCGAGTGACTGCGACCTGATTTCGGCAACCGGGTGGTGATAGCTGCGAAGGCCAACGACTGTGATGGGCCATAGGTCACCTCGGCGACCTGACTCGCCGTCCTTGTTGCTGGGATGGAAGCTGGGGTGTTCGCCTTGCTCGAAACGCTCCAGGCCGAATTGCATGTAGATGTGGTTGGCTTCTTCGGGATCGATCTGCTGGAGTAGCTTCTGCTCGTGCTGGACAAGAAACCTGATGTGTTTCTTGTTCGTCTCGCGCACGACTTTGAGGGCTTGGATTGAGGGAGAGGGACCGAGTCTGCTGTCTAGATCCATGCGAGGCGTGAACCAGAACTGAGGCTGGACACCTAGAGGGACGTACATCTTGGCGATCGAGTCGGCCGTAAGAATGGTAGGTCAGGGTAGGGGAGAAAACGGAGCGGGTTTGAAGACCAACAGAATCCTGTCAGGTAAGGTGGCGGGTGTCTCTGGTATGCTGTTCTCTGCTACTGTGTGCTGTTTTTGCCTTGTGTGTTCTTTTGTGGTCGCTGAGCTCGACCTCGAATCCTGTTGACTGCGAGCTGGGGTGAAGGAGGCATAGAATAAGGCCACCACCGCTACGTGATGCAAAAAGCGCCGCAGGGTGGTTGACTGCTGGTGGGTTGCAGCAAGTGACTGATTGTTCTCGACAGTGCTGTTGTAGTGAGTAAGGATTTGTGGATGTCACGGAGGGATGTTTAAATTGAAGGAAAGTGGAAGGGCAAGTGGAGATGCCGAGGGGCGTGAGGATTTTGTTTGCAGAGGGTGGTGAATGGAGGTTGCCCGGCCCCAAGAACAATGTGTTTGTCCGCAGGTGCCTTGTGATTCAGAGGTCCGCTCAGGTGCCGTCAATAGGCTGCTGTCCCTATTCTTGGTTGGGGTTCGCGAAGTGAAGGCACTGTTTGTGTGCCTTCCCAATTGTCTTCGTCGTCCTGCCTTCCTGTTTGTTGCAACTTCTTCAAATGTTGCTGTCATGAGATCGAGGACTCAGCCCCCTTATGTGCCATGTATCTGTTCCGCCCCCCTAAAAAGACGTGAAGGGTGGGTAGTGATCAATGGTCAATGGTCAACGGTCAATGGAACGGTCAACGAATGGTTGATGCTAGCCATTCCTTGACGAGGGGGCTGGGGGTAGTGACGAGGTGCTGCGCCGAGCAGAACACTAGGACGACGGTCCGAGTGAATTGGCATCTTCAGGCCCCAAAAGTACAGAACAGACAGGTGCCCTGAGATACACAAGAGACTGAAAAGACAACAGTCACAGCCTGGCAAAGCAGCGACGTCCTGAGAGCAAGCAGTGCAGGCTTGTCCCGGTTCAGGGGTATCAAGTTGTATTCATTCACATATCCGAGGACATCCATCGTTCCAAGGTCAGTCAGTCACTTGGTGTCTGTTCATCCCAAGCAACGAGGCTTCCCCCTTACTCATTTAGCTGCCCTCCCTCCTTCGCAGGAACAACTCCACAACCGTCTTTTGTTTCTCTTCCAGCATCCTGCGCTCCTTCTCCCTTGCCGGCATTTCTGTGCGACACACAAGGGCCCCGAAGATCTGTGCCACTCGGCGTTCCCTGGCCTTCCGTCTTTCGAGCGACGCAACAGCCTCCACCACTGGCGTAGCCGCGCCAGACGAACCACCGCCTGTCATGCTGCGCCGAAGGCTCAACGACCTGCGACTGAGGGCTCCAATGCCGCCAATGCCGCCACCTGCCTGTTGGCCGGGCGTAGCAGCACTGAGCGCCTCCACCTCGCTTCTCTTCAGCGGCGCCAGCTCACCAATCACTTTTGCAAGGGTGGTGGTTAAGAACACGAAACAAATATTGTGGTTCGGGGCGGTCATCAGGATGTCGAGGATCTCGGACTTGTCGTCTTCTGTGGGGTCGTAAGCTGAGCCTTTTGTAGTCGGGCCCTGGCCAAGGGCTCGGACGGGCGCTTGTTCGACCTGGGACCATAGAGATGCGTTGAAGATGCCGTCCGTCAGGCCCTGCAGGAATAGGAGCAGAGCTTCCGCCACAGCCTCCAGCCGCTGACATGGGTCTGTCTCTGGAGGGAATGCCTCGGCGATCGGCAGATCTGTGTCCAGGGCCTCAATCACACTGGAGACAAGGCCCACATGAGGCTGCGCCACAAAGCCCTCGAACGGCCAACCTGGCTTGTCCCTAGGCACAGCGTAAGATCCAAGCATCTCCTCGTCTGCGAGCGTGCGGTCCGTCAGGACCTCGACTGCCTCGACCAGCTTGAACAGTTCCTTCGGCGCAGACCGATGGACATCAAGGACAGAAGGAATGAAGCCCGGGCTTTCGCTCGCCTCCTTGCGAGGCAAGGATGCGACAAATGCCCTGAGCCCACCATCAGGAACCCGTATGAGCTCGTCAATCGACCTGCCGATGCAAGTTGGGGTCCAGCTAGCTCGGACAGGCAGGAAGTGGTCTCGTCCCTCCATCACTCGAAGCACGACGACCTCCTCGAGTTTCTGCCGGCCCTCGTTCAGCGTCCTGGCCTGCGACACCTGGTCAACACACATCTCCAGCGTGGCATTCACCGTCTCGCCCGGCTCCAGTATTGTGTCTTTCCCCAGGGTCTTGGTCTCGCCCTCGTTGGCATCGTCACCCGGTACTGTCCGATCGAGCGAGGTCGTCAGCCAGTGGGGAAGATCTAAGCCGTCGTCCCCCGTGCCTCCGGACCGTGGCTTGTCAACGAAGCTGATCGTGGCTGGAACCCCTCCGGTGTTTGCAATCGTGAAATAAGCAGCTTGCCTCTGCATAAAGCTGACTTGACCAAAATCGATTAAATCATGGTCAGGCTCTTGCCCTTCCCTGACGATGGTAATAGATGGCCGGCCCTCGTTCTCGGCCCGGTCCAGCTCCCGAGCCACTTGAGCGTAGATCTCAGCTTTGAGTTCCGGAACGACTGCGTCAAAGTCGAGCTCAAAAACAGCCACAAGAGGCTTGTGGTCGGAGGATGTTATTCGTTGGTGGGATGTGTATAAGTTCAAATTGATCCGGTCTGCAGAGTCCACTTCGACGGCGTCCTCGGCGGCATCTTCACCATTCTCATCGTACTCGTCATAGTCCAGACCTGGCTTTCCA
Organism: Diaporthe ilicicola; assembly: GCA_023242295.1. Taxonomy (NCBI): domain Eukaryota; kingdom Fungi; phylum Ascomycota; class Sordariomycetes; order Diaporthales; family Diaporthaceae; genus Diaporthe; species Diaporthe ilicicola. Next base: position 3,323 of record JALPVH010000142.1, on the reverse strand, counting down.
ACAGGTGCTGCATCACCGTCACTTTCGGGGTCGTAGTCAAACAAAACCTCATCATCATCACCGGCATGGTCGATACCACGAGACGTCATTTCTTCATCCCGCCGGCGCGCTTCCTCCTCCTCTTTGAGCCTCCGCTCGTGCTGTTGTTTGTCTCCTTTTGTTCGGTAGAGAATCCGATCGCACCAGCTGGGGGCTCTTTTCTTCTCACTGGAATCATACAGGCCTACTGTGCCCACGTCGTACTTATAGGATGGCAAAAAGGTGATTGGACCTTCGTGCCAGCCATCGTGGAATAACTTGCCCTCCTTTCTGACCCGCAGGAGCTGGTCATGTGGTAGTAAGGAGTCTAAAGTTGCCTGGAGAGACGCAGGATCCTCGTGAGGGTCCGGTTCGAAGTCATCTGGGTCGGGCAGGGACAGGGACTCGTCGTCACTGCTCTGCTCAGTCGAGCGGGTCCTCCCAGAAGCATCGTCCGTCTGTTCATCGCTACTATCCGAAGTCCTCGTTACTATGATTCCCTCCTCCCCGTCCAGGTCCTGCGATTTGGCCCCGCCCACGTCATACTCGCCCGTGGAGTGGAGCGTCAGCAACCGGCGAATGTCGTCCCCTGGTATGCCATCCAGCCTAAAGTTCAAGTCTCCAAACCAGAAAGCGAAATCCTCGTTCCCTATCTTGTCACCGTCGTCTTCCTCCTCGTTCCCGGCGATGACCACGGGATCGAAACGAGTCCTGTCCAGGACAGCCCTGGCATCCCAGCAGCGGCGGTCAACCGTGGCAGGGTCATTGCCGCTGGACAGGTGCGAGTTGACAAAAACCATCTTGGTGGTCTCGCCAAGGACGATGCGAGCTGCTGTTGCACCCTTGTTCCCAAACCAACCGCCCACGCCCGTGCCGACAGCCTTGGTGCTGACGTTCGCGATACAGGGCGCCAGCGCGGGGGAGGCGTACATCAGAAGGAGGAGTCCAGACATTTGCTCCGAGCCAACGTACTGATAGCCCTCGGGGAGGGCAGCCTCAAGGGCTAGGCGCCACTTGTCGGTGGGATTGGTCTCTGAGTAGACATACTGGGTGACAGGGTTGAGATTAACGACCTCCTGCAGGCCTAGGATGTAGAGATCGATCTTGGCCCCTCCCAGCACGCGGGCGTAGCGTGAAGCTTGCCGCGTGGTACCTTTTGGGTCGGGCGTCTCGACGGCGGGGTTGTGAGCTAGGCCAGTGGCGGCCAGGTTGGCGTCGATACCCTTGCCATCAACGAACCAAGTAGCCAGGTCTTTGTCGGTGCCGGGGCACGCGGCGACGTTCCACGAGCCGACCTTGAGCGTTATGCGACGAGGCCTAGTGTACTCGGCGCGACGGGCGTAGACGGCGCGGCTCAAGGACTGGGGGGTCGACAGCGCGAGGTCGACAGGGTCGGTGGTCTCGGACATGGAGTGCTCATGCGGCGCTGCTGAGGATGGCATGTTGTGGGACTCGCGAAGAGGCGGGGTGGTTGAAGCTTCGGCCTGTGGCGATGCCGGGTCAGCAAGACGGAGCGAGCACGGGCGGCCAGGGCAGGGAGTGGGTGAGTAGAGGTGGCGTAGGGCAGGGCAGGGCTGACTTGCAAGCAAGCATTTAGAAGCTCTCGGGCATTTGTATCTGGCGAGCGGGAGGGAGCAGGACGGGACAGCCTGCGCAAGGCTAGCACATCGTGGAAGTGGAAGAGGACGGCGAGGGCAGGACGAAGTCGCGATAACCTATATCCCTTGGCCGAGTGCGTGCAACCAGGAAAAGTCTATAGTGGGGTGGTGTTGGTGTAAATCCAAGAAGCCGCCAGCTTAATATAGTTTACAGTCAACAGTGAATCTCCAGGCAGGTCCTCGTGTTAATTTAGTTGAGGATTGATTGCAGAACGGGACTGCTCTGCAGGTGGTCGAGGACGGCCATGGGGCAGGAACAGGGAGGGAGGATGCGCCGACGTCACGAGGGCGGCCTCGACGCGCCTCGACGACAGCGCCTTTTTGCCTGCCCGGGAGTTAGTGGTGGGCCGGACCCCTGTTCCCTTACCTACCAGGTGGTCTAGCTAACTAACTTTATTGCTTGCTATGGGCCCTGGAGCGACATACCAAACAACGTCATCCGCCGTCCACCACCCACCGTCTTGTCGGTGTCAGGTCGACGAGGTCGAGGCAGTTGAGGCAGCCGAGGCCTGGTGATAGATGATTCATTGTTTACGCGGGCATCTGCGGCAACTTCTCCTCATCACGTTACGACAGTCGCAGGGTGCCTCGTTCATCCACCGTAATCCCACCATACCAGCTGCCGCGACTCTGCGCATATAGAGATCAATCTGTGAGCTCCCCAAGACTACGATCATCACTTCACCAACCACCGACCGCACGCCACCAACCATGGGCCCCTCGACGCCCCGCAGACCACCAAAGCAACGGGGCTATCCAAGCAGCGGTGGAGGCAGCCGTCAGCCCAACGTCGCCCCTGCCGCCCAGATTCCCGACCCTCAATCTGGCGCCTTTTATCTCGGGGCTCCTGCTCAGCCTCAACTGCAAGCAACCCTCCCGACCCCCATCGCTGTCCAGAACCAGAGAGAAGACACCATCGACGAGATAAACCTCACCGTCCTCAAGCGCTACGTCCCCACCATCCAGTCTTACACTGCCATGGCCCACAACGCAACCCTCTTCAAATGGAACACCGACATTGGCGGCTGGGAGGAGACGGGCGTGAAGGGCCCCTTCTTTGTCTGTAATCAGGAGCAAGGTCTATCTTCTACCGGCCGCGCTGTCCCACGGGCCTGCGTCTTTATCCTGAATCGCAGCAGCCCCGAGAATGCCGTCTTTGACTTGGCAACCATCGCCCAGTGCGAGCTGCTGGCCGGGCAGCTCCTCTCGGCAGTCACGGATAGTGGCGAAGGTCTAGGCTTCTTCATGGACATGGGCAAGGCACAGGAGACTTGGAATGCTTTCAGCGGCCTGTGGCACAACGTTCGAGCTGCGATGGATGGCTAAACTGCGAAATTGCCTATAAGCTTGTTGCCTTCCAGCTCCAGTTTCCCCCCTCCACATAACTTTAAGAAATAAATTACCTTAAGACTTGGGTTAATATACTAAAAGTATAGTGAATGTGAAACTTAATATTATTAATATATAAATTAAAATTTTATACTTTACTTAAATTTTATTATTTTATTTTAAAAATAAAAATAATATAATTTATTAATTTATAAAATATATTAATTTATAAAATATATTAATTTATAAAATATATTAATTTATAAAATATATTAATTTATAAAATATATTAATTTATAAAATATATTAATTTATAAA